>PVKU01000910.1:164101-373298 GCA_004027475.1 Anoura caudifer | reverse complement strand
CTAAACCCTTCCCCTTTTCCCTTGAAATTCCTACCCCTCTCCTCTCTTGTTCTCAATTTCAGTGTCTTTGGTTATATTATGCTTGTTTGTTTGTTCTGTTGATTAGGTTCCTGCTAAAGGTGAGATCATATGGTATTTGTCTTTCACCTCCTGGCTTATTTCGCTTAGCATAATGCTCTCCAGTTCCATCCATTCTGTGGAGAGTTTTAATCATTATTGGGTGTTAGATTTTGTCAAAAGCTTTGTCTGCATCTATTGATGTGACCATGTGATTTTCATTTTTTATTTTTATTTGTGGATATTGAACCATCTTTGCATTCCAGAAATAAGGTCCACTTGATCATGTATTGCTGAATTTAATGTTTTGTTAAATTTAGTTTGCTAATATTTTGTTGAAGATTTTTGCATATGTATTCATCAGGGATATTAGCTTATAATTTTCTTTCTTTGTAGTGTCTTTATTTGGTTTCATAGTTAGGATAATGGCTTCATAAAATGAGCTTGGAATTCTCCCTTTGTAATGAATTTTTGGAATATTTGAGAAGGAGGTATTAGATCTTCTCTGAATGTTTGGTAAAATTCACCTGTGAATTTCAGTTCAGGGCTTTTGTTTGTTGGGAGTTTTTTTTTTCTTCTTTCTTTCTTATTACTGCTTCAATTTTGTTATTGTAATTATTCTGTTCAGCTTTTCTTTTTTCTTCCTGATTCAGTTTTGGAACAGTGTATATTTCTAGAAATTTAATCATTTTATGAGGATTGTCCAATTTGTTGGTATGTATTTTGTTTGTAGTCTTTCCTTATAATCTTTTGTATTTCTGTGGTGATTATTGTCACTTCCTCTGTCATTTCTGATTTTATTTATTTGGGTTTCCTCTTTTTCTTGATGAGTCTGGTTAAAGGTTTATTAATCTTGCTTAGTTTTTTCAAGGAATCTGCTCTTGGTTTTATTGATCTTTTGTATTGCTTTTTTTAGTTTCTATTTTGTTCATTTCTGCTCTGATCTTTATAGTTTTCTTCCTTCTATTCACTGTGGGCCTTTTTTGTTGTTCCTTGTCTTATTCCTTTAGGGCTAAGGTTAAATTTTTTTTTTTTGATATTTTTCTTGAGGTGTTTGTGGATTTTTCAGTCTCTTTCTCGTAATTGATTTCTAGTTCTGTATTATTGTGTTTGGTTAAGATGTTTGATATGATTTTAATCTTCTTAAATTTATTGAGACTTGTATTATGACTTAACATGTGACCCATCCTGGAAAGTATTTCATGTGCTTGAAAAGAATGAATATTTTGGTGTTTTGGGATGAAGTACTCTTAAAATATAAATTAAATCCATCTGTTCCAATTTATCATTTAAAGATGCTCTTCCCTTGATTTTCTATCTGAAAGATCTGTCCATTGATGACATTGGGGTGTTAAAGTCCTCTACTATGACTGTATTACTACTGATCTCTCTCTTTATGTCCATCAATATTTGCTTTATACACTTAGGTGCTTTTGTGTTGAGTTCATGAATGTTTACAAGGATCATACCCTCTTGTTGGATTTATCCTTTTATCATTATATAATATCTCTCTGTGTCTCTTAAAGACTTTAGAGTTTTAAAGACTATGCCATCTAATATAATTATAATCCATTTTTAAATTTCCATTTGCATAAAATATGTTTTCTATTTTTTTTTACTTTCAGTCTGTGTTTGTCTTTGAATCTGAGGTGGATCTCTGGTAGATAGCATATATGTGGGTCTTGTTTTCTTATTCATTCAACTGCCTTTTGTCTTTTGATTAAAGTATTTAATCCATTTATATTTAAAATGACTATTAAACTCATAGATAGTAGGCTGACAGTTGTGGTGGAAGGGGTGCTGTGTCAGGAAGGTGGAGAAACTGAGCAAAAGAGAAAAAAAGAAAGAAAACTCGTGGACACAGACAAAAGTGTGATGATTGCCAGGGGGTGGTGAGTGATGGAAGGTTGAGGAGGGTATGCAGGGATAAATGATGATGGAAGGAGACTTGACTTGGGGTTGTGAACATGTGATACAGTGTACAAATGATGTATTGTGGAACTGAGCGACTGAAATTCATATAATTATATTAGCCACTGACACCTCAATAAATTCAATAAAATAAAAAAGTGATTATTTATAAATATGTATTTATTGCCATTTTATTATTTATATTTATGTTCCTTTTTTCCCTTTTTTGTTTTTAGAGAAGTCCCTTTAGCATTTCTTGTAGTACTAGTTTGATGGTGATGAACTCCTTTAGTTTTTTATTGTCTGGGAAGTTCTTTGTTTCTTCTTCAATTTTAGACACTAGTTTTGCTGGATATAGCAGTTTTGGTTGTTAACCCTGGTTTTTTATAACTTTGAATATTTCCTGCCAATCCCTTTTGGGGTCTGAAAACTTTCTTCTGAGAAATCAGTGGCAGGTTTGTGACCAGTCCCTTGCTGGCAACTATCTGCTTTCTCTTGATGTGTTTAACATTCTCTTTTTCTGTAACCTTCGCCATGACATTTTAATTATAATACAGTATGCTTTGGTGTGGGCCTCTTTGGGTTCATCTTGTTTGGGATTCTGCACTTTTTGGACTTGTGTGTCTTCTTCTTTCACTAGGTTTGTAATACTTTCAGTCACTATTTCTTCAAATAGGTTCATTTAAAAAAATTTTTTTTTATTGTTGTTCAAGTACAGTTGTCCCATTCTCCCCTCACACCTTCAAATAGGTTCTTAATCCCTTGCTCTCTTCTCTTCTGGTACCCCTATGATGCAGATTTGTTATCCTTAATATTGTCCCAGAGGTCCCTTAAATGATCCTTATTTTTTACATTATTTTTTTCTTTTTTCTCCTTGGGATGTTTTCTGCTATCTTGTCTTTTAAATTACTGATTCAATGCTCTGCTTCATCTATTCTGCTCTTGATCCCTTCCTTCTAGTGCATACTTTATCTCAGATACTGCATTCTTTATTTCTAACTGGTTCTTTTTTATGGTTTTTAGTCCTTATTTTATGCTTATGACATCTTTGCTTAAGTTTTCACTGAAGAGAACTCATTCATTTTCCCCCTAAGTTCCTTGAGCATTCTTATAATTGTTTTGGACTCTGTATGTAGTAGATTGTTTGCCTCCCTTTTTAATTGTTTTTCTGGAAATTTATCCTGTTTTTCATTTGGGATATATGTTTGTCTCCCCATTTTGGCTGCCTGTCTGTAGTTCCTTCTGTGTATTAGGTAGATTTGTGATCTCCTACCTTAGTAGGGTGGCTTTAAATATTAGGTGTTCTATGTGGCTAGTGGTGAAGTCTTCTTGATGGTCTTAATTGGGCATTCCAGGAATGTCTCTTTTAGTTGAGTTTTTATTGCTCTTCATTTTTGTTCAAGTGGGTTTGACATTCAGCTTGCCTGGCTGAGTATTGCCCCCAACCACATGCTGTAGTCTGCTCTATTTCACCATAGCAGAATATGATGCTTGCCAAGATCTCCCTTTGAGTGTGCTAATTGCAGAGCTGTTGGATTGTGTTCTGTTGCATTCTGAATTCAGCCATTGGATGTGTTGGCCTTGGGGCCTCTTAAGATATAATTCCATGTAGGTCAATGTCAGATGTTGCCTGTGTTTGACCAAGGGCTAACGTTAGGAGGTACAAGGTGATTTGTGATTGGTATCTACTTATTCTGGTCTTTGGTGCACATGGGAGGGTGAAACTGCATACCAAGAGGGCTGCTACCAGTACCATGTCTGAGCAATTCATCAAAATGCCTAAGGCATCCTGAGATTCACTGTGGCCAGTGGACATCCCATTTGACTAAGCCTCTGAAAGAGCCTCAGGCAGTACATGAATTGTGTGAGGCAGGTTCTCAGTGAGTCACCAGGTAGGGGTGTGTGGTGTTCACCAGTTAATACAAATTTAAACTTGATTCCAGTGCTGAGTCTGAGGTCACTTAAAAAATATTTCAGCATATACCAAGACTAATCGCCACCCACCTGGGGTCTTTGAACCTTTTTTCAGTGTGTCATGGTCTCAGGGAATCATTATGGTGGGACCAATATACTTCATTAGGGTAAAACAAATTCACATTTGGCCATTTGGAGGAAGGGCTCTACACATGAACTGCCAAGTGTGTGGGAAAAAATGGTTCTTGTAATAAAGACACACGAATTTGTCTCTCCCTGTGCATCTCTGGCATCCCCTGAACTTGTCCAGAATTTTCAAGAGTTTTTTCTTGAAAAAACTTTCTTGCAGAAAGACTGCAGCATGAGTGCAGGTGGGCTTCTGTCAGCAGATCCTTCCATTAGGTGCAAGTTTAGCAAGGAAGTGCCTCAGTGAGTCAGCAGGTGGGACTAGTGTATCTCCCCAAGCTAATGCCATGTGGAGGGGAGTGCTCAGCCCAGGAAAAAAAAGGCATCTGTGGGCCATGTGGGAGAGGGGCTCAGTATAGGAACAACTGGAAAATGGTGAGATATGAGTTGAAGAATGTGAGAGCCAATGGGAGATGAAGATCACTTTAGAGGGCAGATTCCAGTGTGAGCTCATATCTGTCCTTAGCTGGGTCCTGGCCCCCTTTTTATTCTTAAGGTTTTAGAGGAAGGAATGGATGGAAAATGTATCAAATTCCTGGGTTATAAGAAACTGGTGGGTACCCAATACTAAGGATAGCAAGATAAGGATAGCAAAACATCTCAAATATCCAAAATAATTTAATAATTAATGTTTAATACAGATTAATATAATACCTTACATTTGGTTAATAGTGAAAAGGAAAAACAAAAACGATTTTTAAATATATTCAGGGACATAAATGTAGCTTCAGATCATGGGTAAAACACTTTGACGACTGAATAAAAATTAAGCATTTATCAAATTTTACCTCCCTCTATATTACTTTTATAATCCAAGTCATATCCACTCATGAAGAATTAATTTTAGATGCCTCTCATATTGTCATGTCCTCCTGGCCAGATGCAATCTTTCTGTCATCTGTGCTCTCATAAAACACAATCTCTAGCTCTCTCTTAGCATTTATCATTTTTCCTAATATGTTGTAGGTTTATAAATGTATTATGGGATACCTATAACACTGTATCTTGCTTGAGGTCTTGACTCTCATTTTGTATATCTCTGTGTTCTCAGGAATGTAGGTGCTGAATAAATAACCTTTAAATGAAGGCTATTGTATGAATGCAACAAAGGAGTAATGTGATGTTGGGTCAAATCAGTGTCCAGACATGGGCCAAGAGGGTGAATTGAGG
Organism: Anoura caudifer; assembly: GCA_004027475.1. Taxonomy (NCBI): domain Eukaryota; kingdom Metazoa; phylum Chordata; class Mammalia; order Chiroptera; family Phyllostomidae; genus Anoura; species Anoura caudifer. Next base: position 368,060 of record PVKU01000910.1, on the reverse strand, counting down.
GGGGCACTGGAAAATGGGGATGGTATCATCAGTTGGAGAGAAAACTTGAAATCATTTCATAAGATGAGTAATAGAAAGAGCCAGATGACTTTCTTGCTGTTTTTTATTTTATTACTTGCTCATTTGTTTGGGCTGGAAGATACACTTAGGAACAAACAGGAATGAGGTAGAATTTGATCTCTATCTCAACTTTAAACGACTTTCATGTGAAGAAGGGGTTTACCTTGCTCTGTTTTGCTCTAGTGAGTAAACCAAAGTAGAAACCACATACACATAGAATTTAATTTGACAAGGAAAGAGAACTTCCTTATAATTAGGAATAAACCATGGATAAAATATGGTATATTGGTGAGTCATTTTTATTGGGCATTTTTGAGAGTTGCAATAAAATTTATATTATTGAGGTAATTGGATTAAGTCTCACTGTAAAACAAGGACATAGGATATTGAAATAATTTTGGCTGTACATGATACAATTAAAAGGGATAGAAGAGTTAAAAATAAACTACAGAGTGTTCAACCAATAGTTCTGTACAGGTTTACCTTCAAGCTAATATCATTTTAAAAAGTCATATAGCTCTGGCTGGTGTAGGTCAGTGGATTGAGCACAGGCCTGTGAACCAAAAGAAGGCGGTTTGATCCCCAGTCAGGGCACATGCCTGGGTTTCAGGCCAGTTCCCAGCAAGGGGTGCATAAGAGGCAACTGTACATTGATATTTCTCCCCCTCTCTCCCTCTCTCCTTCCCTTCCCCTCTAAAGATAAATAAATAAAATGTAAAAACAATTATTTAAAAAATAAAAAGCCATATAATTAATAAATTATTCTAAATCATTTGTTTGGAAGTGGTATTCAAATTTAAAAGTTAGTAAATTTATTTATTGATATTTAAGATTAATTTTCTTTAATTAACACCAATTCTACATTCTCTTCTTTGAAAATATATGAATAAACGCTTTCCAATTTGTTTTATGAAGGTAGTGTTATCTTGACATCACATCAAATCAAAGGCAGTCTAAAACAGAAATCTACAGAGCAATGCACACTAGATAATATTATTCTGTTTACTCTAATGGTAAAGAATAATAAGGAATGATAGTAGTTCTCAGAGGATTTGCTCTTATTTTGCTGAACAAGGGCTTGAATCCCTGACCTCTGAATTGTGATGACCAACAACCACCTTCCCTCTTTTAGGGATTGTGTGGGTTTTCTTTCTTAGCTCTAATTGTTCTCTCTAAATATTCTTCTTTTTATATTAAATATAAATCACAGCATCACCACTTACTGGAGAAGCATGGGCAAATCACTTATTTTCCATAACTTAAGTTTTCTCTTCTATCCAATGTGGATATGATGGTACCAATATCATGAGGTCATGGTAAGAATTAAATACACAAATATTTGCAAGGTGCTTGATAGAGTGCCTAGGGAGAGGATTCATCAACATCATCACCACTTTTTAATAAGTTTCCTAAATTGACATTTTCCAAGGGTTACTTTATTTTTCTTCAGTAAATCTGTCTATTCAAGTTCATTCTTAATAGGACTGGAAAGTTTATGACTTTAGTAGGTTTTTTTTGGTGGTAGAGAGAAAATGTTTCAGATCATAAATGTAGCTATGGCCTAAAGAATCCATCCAGCGCTTCAGGGTTTTGTGAATTAACAAGGCATGTGGGTGCATTTTTGTGTTAGTGGGCTGCGGAGTATTCTTCTATAAGTTATTCCCATGGAATTTGGCTTTTAAACAGTTTACTGACATAACATTAATGTGGTATATAGAAAAGCAAGAAGAATGAGGAAAGAGCAAGAGGAAGAGAAGGAGGGAAAGTGAAAGGAAACGGGAGATAAATGTGTATGCAAAACCTTAGGGGAAATTCATACAATTTGGGATAAAATCCAGATAAAGCTGGAGAGACCTAAAACCCAAATTTGAGTTCGAATTCAGGCCATGAATCAAAATTGAAGCAAAGGCCTTTTTTGACTACAATAAAATGAACATGTACTATTGTATAGAATCAATCTGGTCATCTCAAGCTTTTTGGTCAGTGAATGAGTCTGTGTTTGATTTAAACATCCTGGGATTTCTTATTCTCATTTGTTACAAAATCTTTCTAATCATGAATTCTTTGCAGTGAGTATCTGGGGTTTAATCCAGCCACATTATTTAAACTCTTTCATTGTCTTTAATAGTATCGGATGGAATACTGTCTCATTTCTACTGTATAGAAGTAGGAAATATAACTATTGGGGCCCTTTAATTTCATAGAATAATATATTTCTGTGTTTAGGTGTGTGGTACAGTGGGAGGAACACAGAGTACTGCAGCACTGCAAGGCTTGTGGCAAGTTGGTTCGCTTTCTTAGGCATCAGGTTCTCAACTTTGAAAAGGAAATGATAAGAACCTTCCTGCTTATGCCATAAGTTTTGACTTGTTCAGATGTTATTGAATAGGGCAATATATAAAAAATGCTTGTAAATTGTTCAGCAATTTACATTTTGCTCATATCATTTGATATAGACAATAATGAGCAGTAGTGACATACATTTAGACATTTGTTTTCAGTTTCACCAGATATTGTTAATAATAATATACGTGTTTTCTTGTTGAAGAGAACTGAAGTTGTATTTCTTCCACATAATGCCTAAGAACAAGCCCATTTTTTTAAATAAAAGAATTAGGCAGAAACTTAAGATACAGTTATCCCTATATATTTTGTGTGTTTAGATAATTTTGAGCTTTGTTTTACATCTTTAGGAAATGATATTGATTTTTAAACTAACATTTTTGTATAAGATACCTGTACTACTTCAACCCCATAGAAATTTCACATGTGTGTATATGAGCATTGTGCGTATACTCACACACTAACACATGTATTGGAAAATTAGTTGACTTATATAGGTTAGTCCCAGGATTCAAGGTGCAGACCTCACAAGGCCTACATTATGCTGTCCAAATGTACTGGTGGCACTGAAAATATAAAGATTAACCTTTAAAGAGAAAAAGACTTCAAAAGGCATGTAGTCTCTTTATTAAAAACATGTTAAATATTATTATTGGACAAGAGATAAATGGAAATATATTTTAGGACTAATTTACTTTTAGAGTCAGCCTAGAAAAAGAGATATTTAGGGCATATATTATTTAAAATTATTCCAGTTTAACTCCCAAAATCCATCAATCAACACACATACACTTTTGTTACTGCAACAAAGTTTTATATTCTATGTGGTTTTTATCAAGCAATTCATCTTTTCAGGCTTTATAATTACTCATTTGTGCAAGCTACAGTGGATTAACTCCTGCAACAGAGTGCTTATTCCTGGCATGGTTGGATCAGGGTGGATTCATGAAAAATCAACTCTACTTTTGTATTTTAATCAATAAAAAATCATTGACAGGAATGTTGATACATGATGTCATTGTAATTTTAGGTAACTTCTAAAATGTCCTTAATAACTTCATGAGTATGGCATGCTATATAAAAACAATGATTAAAGGCAATCAAACATCTTTGTTATAGAACTGTTCTAATATTGCCATTTATTATTATTATTAAAAATAGGGAGATGAATATACTCCTCCAAAGAGGACATACAGATGGCCAATAGATGTATACAAAGATACTAATGTCACTAATCATTAGAGAAATGCAAATTAAATCCACAGTGAGATGTAACCTCATACCTATCAGAATGGCTGTCATCAAAAAATCAAAAAATAGCAAGTGTTATGGAGAAAGGGGAACCCTCATGCACTGTTGGTGGGAATGCAGACTGGTGCAGCCACTGTGGAAACAGTATGTAGTTTCCTCAAAAAATTAAAAATGGAATTGTTGTATGACCCAGCGATTCTACTTCTGGGTATATGAGGGGGGACCCCAAAACAGAATTTACTTATAAAAAATTATATATTTATTCTTCTATGTTTAAACTTCAATCACCTTTGAAGTACTCTCCATTTGATTTGATACACCTACTGAGACATTTTTTCCACGGCTGAGAACAGTTTTTGAACTTGCAGATTTTTATGTTTTTTAAGGTGCTTCTGCCACTTTTTTTTTTTTGTTTCACCTCTTCCACATCAACAAACCATTTCCTTTTGAAGACTTTTTTCCTGTGGGGAAACCAAAAAAAGTCACTCAGGGCAAGATTGGGTGAATAGGGAGGGTGAGGCACAGGGGTCATGCTGTTTTTGGTCAAAAACTGCTGAACACTCAGTGAAGTGTGGGCAGGTGTGCTTGTAAACCACCCATCAAAAAATGGGAAAATGCCTTGAAAGAGGCTTCAGAAAACATTCACTGAAGCTGAACACAGCCTCTTACAACAATGCCAACTCATACATTGATAAAGATGGGTTCCTAGAACATTCACCAAGTGGGGTAAGCCTGTTGTACTACAACGCATCTGCCCTCCAGAAGATGATTCTATTTTTTAGGGGTTTCTTCTTTATCCGAAGAAACTGGAAATACTAATTCAAAAGACTACATGCACCCCTATGTTCATTTCAGTGTTACTCACAATAGCCAAGCTATGGAATCAACCCAAGTGTCAATCAATATATATGAATGAATAAAAAAAGCTGTGGTACATATATGCAGTGTAATATTACTCAGCCATGAAAAAGGAAATCTTACCATTTGCAATAAAATGGATAGAATCAGAGGGTATTATGCTAAGTGAAATAAGTCGGTCAGAGAAAGACAAATACTGTATGATTCCACCTATTTGTGGAATTTAAAGAACAATATAAATGAACAAACAAAACAGAAACAGGCTCATACAGAGAGACAGATACAGAGAACAGACTGATGGTTGCCAGAGGGGAGGGGTGGTTGGCAGACTGTATAAAAAACATGAAAGGACTGAGAACCTCAGATTGGCATGGGGATATAAAATACAGCATAGGAAATACAGTCAGTTACATTGTAATAACTATGTATGGTGCAATTGGGTACTGGCAATATCAGGTGGAACACTTTGTAAAATATATAATTTTCTAACCACTATACTGCCCATCTGGAACTAAGACAAAATAATATGTATGTAAACACACAGTGAATGTAAACAGTAATTGAAAACTTTAAAAAACTTAAAAATTAAAAAGTCAAAACAATGAGAATCAAAAGTAGAAAGACTATTTCTTCTTTTATATTTTAAAAAGGTGATATAAAATTATAATATAGTACTAATTTTGGAGTTCAAAGAACCATGTTCAAGAGCTGCCTTTCCATTTACTAACTGAGTGACCTTGTGAAAATTACCTGACTCTAAGTTTCAAGTAACAGTCACTAGAATGTGCCATAGAATGGCAATGAGAATTGAAAGAGATCCTTGGCAGCCATTGGTGTCACCAGCACTATCATCACTCTGAGTCATGTGAAAACAGGTTTATCTTTCACCTTTGCACCAAAGAAAAAATCTTATTTTATGTTTTACTTTTGATGACATTACTGATCTTGATGCTTCATCATTTTCACCTTATTCATGGGAAGGTTCACCTGATTTTATTCCATCTTTCCACAGATTTGTGATTTTCATTTTAAGTATTGCTTCATATTCTTGACCTTTTAAGTTTAGACTTACATTTAATTGCTGTCTTATTGGAAACAGAAAAACTAGCTAGGGAATGGTAACATATATTGGTAAAACAGTTTAGAGACTGACTTTCTACTACATTTCTCTGGTATAATTTTATATTTTCTCAAGACACATAATACTTCCAATTTAGACAATTGAAATGTGCTTCCTACTCAGCTAGTTTCATGTATTCTCTTGTGCAAGCTTATGGTTTATGGCCATATAGAGCTGTCTATCATTTCTCTGTGAAGTTTCACAGGTGGAAATTGAGATTTGTTGCCATTCAGGGAAAATTCTTCAGGCCAATCAAGGGGTGAGAAATGGGTGGGGAAGATTATGATCTGAAATCCTCAATTTTTATAATAAAATATTGTTTCTCATGGTGCATAATAATACACATCCATCCTGGGATTTAATTTTTTTTTTTGTGATTTGTGGTAAAGAGGTAAAATAATTGTGGCAAGTCCATAATGTTCCCCTCTTCTCCAGGGAATCTCAAACTGAGCTTGCTGGCTTTGGCTGGAATGTGGTTCCCCAACCCCTGCTCTTTAACTATATTTTAGGAAAATAATAAAGACTGTAGTGTGTTCTTTTCACACTCTATCATTTGAGATTGTAATAGGAATGTTTTTCCTTTTCTAAGCCCATTTCTATACAGATGGTGCAAGAAGAAATTCTGACCAGTCAGCTACCAATTTGAAGGACTGAGCAGAACTGTTATGGAGAGTGATATTCCTCTCTGAAACAGCTCCCGAGTGAATGTATGAACAATAGAACTCCTAGACCCGGAACCATATGTGATGCACATTGGTAGATGACATTTATTTGTTCCGTGGATGAGTATATATTTACTGAGTGTTATGCACTGGATATGGTGTTAGATGGTGGGGTGCAGAGATGCAAGAAGCTTGTTTTCTTCCTGTATTTCCTCAAGAAATATAAATGAATTAGAATCTAGGGACCAGTGCATGGTAATCTTTCCCAAGAAGCTTATATGTTTGTTAGAAATATGAACTTATATGATTTGTTTGATAGTATAATTACTAAACAATGATTTGAGATCTTCAAATTTTAAAATCTTAAATCCTTAGAACAAACAAATGAGGCTGTGGCAGACGTTGCCGAGTGATAGATTCAACTCCACACAAACACCCTTCCTCTTAGCAACCTTCCTTAAGTAAAGGTTCCAGGAAAGCATGTGGCTTCCTGAGGAAAAAAGGGCAGAATGGGCTGGATGGCCCAAAACCCTTTTTCCATTTCCATCACCCACTTTAGTTGCCTGAAACAAAGAAGGAGTGGCTGCAGGTGTAGAAGGCAGCCTGATACCACAGAAAAAAATGACAGTGTGCCCCTGACAGTACAGTAGAGAAAGCAGGGAGGGATGACATTGTTGAGACAACTCTGGATAGCCAAACCCCTGTCATTTTTATGTGATAAACAAGTTTGTATTTGTACAAGCTATCTTTCCTTGGTATTCTCCTTTTGTTGCTGCTAAACACACCTCTAAGGATGTAAAGGTCCTACATAATCTAGTCCTTGCTTTCTTCTTCATTCTGCTCTTACTGCACTCTAATCTGTTGCATGTGGCTGTGTAGTGGCCATTCCCAGTGTAGACAAGGTGGGTTGTGCAAAGCCTCCAACCAACGGCTCCTGATGGCCTTACCAGGCCAGCTGGCTTTTGTTCTGTGCTTGTTTCCAGGCCCCTCTCTGGGTCTTTATAATGTTCCTCCATTCTCTTTGAAAATTTTCTTCCTTCCCACCTCACCCCAGGGCCCAGGCAGCACTTCCTAGCTTGCCTGGCTCCTCCTCATTCTGAGTCTTAGTTTAAATGTTGCTGCCCATCTGAGGGAAGTCTTTCACAGACTTCCCAATGCCAAGTGTTGGGGCCTATGGTTTATCTCTCTCTACAACCTTTATTTTTCTTCCAAATATTCATAATAGTTGTAAGCAAATTATTATTTGGGTCATGAAGAAGTCCTCTTTTCCCCCTTCTTGATTGCAAGAGATCAAGTCCATGTATCTGTTCCTACAACTGGCCAAGAACATGGCAAGTGATAAAAGCTCAACAAATGCTTGTTGAATGAATACACAAAAAGAAAGAGTGAGCTAACTCATTTTTCATGAACTCAGTTGTGTATTTCTTAAATGCAGAGGACTGTCAGGGAGACCTAAGAGCAGGAAGTCACAATTATTTATTAAAGCTGTGGAATTCTTAGTCTGCCCACCAACAATGGTCAGGCTGACCTCACCAAGAGGCCAGCAGCCTGGGCGTGTCCAGAAGGTGGGACTCTGGCCAACAGGCAAGGACAGGATGAGCACTCAGCAATTGAGGAAGTGGGAGGCTCCTTAAAGCTGCACTATAGACCTTCCACTTCTGAAATAGCCATGTCTTAGTTCTCATGTACTGTCATTGCTCCCTGACCATGAACCTCTACTTCCTTCCCAGCTTTCTTTTAGGAGAGGAGAGAAAGCTCTATCACAAGCTGGGGATGACTAGTCTCCTTCAACAGCTTGGAGAGGAAAGCTCCAGGGCTGCTCCAAGCTGACAAAGATGATTTACCACCACAGTGCCATTTGTTTTAATCTTTGGGGGAAAATGGGATTTGATGAGACATAAAGAAACATTATTTCTCAAAGGAGGATTTCATTTCTTTAACCATTTATAAGTCTGAAAAGTAAGTTATGACTATTTTGGGATTGATATTATATTTCAATGGCTTTTGCAGCTGTTGCTCTCTTATACACATTCTGGAGCTTTCCTCCATCCAGCTAACAGCTTGCTACTCACACACCACAGTAGTGATAGAGCCAGAAGTTGGTTGATTGTGTGTGCAGCTTAGACAGGTGACACGTGCACATGCTGTATGAGTGTGAGGACTCACTGCACAGGGTGAGGAAAACCAATCACATCCTCTGTATTCTTGTGATTGACTAAATTTGGCTTTTGTGAGCCCTCAAAAAGTGAGGCAGTGTGGTGGCTCTGAGCTCAGCACTAATGTGAACAAGTGTTGGCAGGTGCTCTCAATCCTGAGGAACATGCTGTTCAGTTAGTGTATAAGGAGCATCTCTGTGATTTCCTCAGAGGTGTGTCTGTATAATAATGCTCCTGTTCCAAGCCACAGTGACAAAGAAGGGAGCAACCAGGAATGTCCAAACATGCATAAGGGCAACCATTGCAAGTCCTCTACTGTCCCCATGTGCACAGAGTTAACATAAAATCATGTTTACTCTTTATTTGTAAAAGAAAAAATTTATCCTCATCCAAGGACATTTTATTCATTGCTTTCAGAGAAAGGAAGGGAGAGAAAGAGAACAAGAAACACCAATCTGTTGCTTTCTTCTACAAGCCCCAACCAAGGATCAAACATACAATTTAAGTGTCTTGACTGGGAATTGAACCCACAACCTTTGGTCTATTAAACAATGCTCCAAACAAATGAGCCACTCTGGCCAGGGCTATTCTTTCTTTAAAGATACCAAAGACTATAGCTACTGACTGTATTTTTTTAACTATAATATAGAAGTATAATTTGGCATTTTTATATTAGCTTGTTTAAAGTTTTCTCATATTTTCTCTCTAACTTGTACTGCACATGGGAAGTCTTGAAATTTATTAATTTTACTTTAAAATAATAATATCCCTCATATTTAATCCCTTTTACTTAGCTATATCTCTTACCTCTCGCTATTACTCCTTACATCCCCATATGTCATAGCTTTTTTCTTCTAGACCTTCCTTTTCCTTTCTCTATAGAGCATCAAACTAGCTTTGCCTTCCTCCACCAGTCACACAGACTGGGATTTCTCACCAGCACCTTCTGAATGAACATAGGACAGCCCAAACCCTGCTTTGGAAGCTCTGAGGATTGTGGCATCAAGGGGAGATTATGTCATAAAACTCTAAAATTTCTACATTTGATCTTATTTTTTACAGAAAATTAAATATCACATGGTTTTGAATTTGGGTGTGAGCCACAGCCTTGATGTAAGAGATTATACACTGTGACAATGGGAGGGGAGAAATTTCACTGGGAACAGAGTCAGGGTTTGTAAGCAGATGGAGCAAACAGCTGACTGGGAAGTTCAAGTCTGAAGCAGATGACAGGATCCTCCAAACTGCATGAAATCCCTGTGTCAGTGGATGCAGTGAAAGCAGGTACAGGAGTAAGAACTGAAGTGGGCACAAGCCAGGACAGAGTCCACAGATGGAAGTTGCTTTCCAGTGGAGCCCAGCCAGGGAATATGACTGCCAGAGAGCAAGGCAGATGAGTCAGCCCCCAAAATGATCTGGGTCATGACCTAGTGGGAGAGGAGAGAACAGAAGGGACAGTCAGGAACTAACAGGTGGGCTGGCCCACAGGAAGGCGAAATAGACTCACAGCAGGTGGCACAGCAGATGGGGTAGAAATATAGACATGGACAGGTGGGCAGGGCACCATCTGAGGAGGAGGAAAGAGGAAGAGATGTGGGGGGAGGGTGGTTGGGAAGGCAAGGCACCAACAGGGGGTTGGGCCTGTGTGACAGGCAGGCAGGAACCTTTTGATCCTCTCTGACTGCAGGTGCTGTTCATAGCATGGGAAGACCAGAGGTACCAAAATACAACTTGTTAATTCAGGTTATTGATCTACTTTCCCCTCTTTTCATTGAATTTATTGGAGTACCACTGGTTAACAAAAGTATACAAGTTTCAGGTGCACAATTCCACAGCACAGCACCTGTACACCATGTTGTGTGTTTGCTATCCCAAGTCAAGTCTCTGTCCATTGACATTTATCACCCCTGTACCCTCCTCCACCTCCCACCATCTTCGTCCCCACTCTGTTGAGTTTTTTACCTTTTGCTCAATACTTCCACCCCCCCCCACCAACCCACTGACACCTGTCAGCCTGCTCTCTGTCTATGAGTCTGTCTCTTGCTTATTAGTTCAGTTTGTTCATTAGATTCCATATATGAATGAAATAATACAGTACTTGTCTTTTTCTGAATGACTTATTTCGCTTAGCATAATGCTCTCCATGTCCACCCATGCTGTCACAAATGGTAAGATTTGCTTCTTTTTTTATGGCCAAGTATTATGCCATTGTGTAAATGTACCACAGCATTTTTATCCACTCATCTACAGATAGATACTTGGGTTGCTTCCAAAACTTGCCAATTGTAAATAATGCTGCAATGCACATGGGGGTGCACATATTTTTCAAGTTATTGTTTCAGGTTTCTTCATAAGGCAGCTATGTTTTTAATTTTTTTAAGATAGCTCCATACTGCTTTCCACAATGGCTGCACCAATATGAATGTCTGCCAACAGTGCATGAGGGTTACCTTTTCTCCACAACCTTGTCAGCCCTTGTTGTTGGTTGATTTATTGGTGATAACCATTCTGACAGGTGCAAGGTGATATCTCATTGCGGTCTTAATTTACATTGCTCTGATAATTAGTGACATTGGGCATTATTTCATGTCTATTGTTTGTTTTTTTGGTGTTCAGTTTTATAAGTTCTTATAAATTGTGTATATTAAATCCTTATCACATGTATCAGTGAGTTGTCTTTTCATTTTGTTGATGATTTCTTTTGGTTTACAAAAGCTTATCAGTTTGATATAGTTCCATTTCTATATTTTTGTTTCCCTTGCCCAAAGTGATATAGCAGAAAAAATATTGCTATGACAAATGTGCAAAATTTTACTGCCTGTGGTTTCATTTAGGATTTTTATGGTTTTGAGTCTAACATTTAAGTGTTTAGTCCATTTAAGTACATTCTTTTGTATGCTGTAAGAAGGGGGTCTAGTTTCTTTCTTTCTTTTTTTTGCATGTATCTGTTCAGTTTTCTAGCACCATTTATTGAATAAACTATCTTTACCCTATTGTATGTTTTTTTCTTTCTTTGTCAGATATTAACTATAAATGTGTGGGTTTATTTCTGGGCTCTCTAGTTTGTTCCATTGATTGATGGGACAATCAATTGTATTTATGAGAGTGGTCTGTTTTTATTCCAGTATCATGCTGTTTTGATCACTATAGCCTTCTATTATAGTTTGATATCAAGTGGCAGATTCCTCCAACTTTGATCTTCTTTCTCGAGATTGCTGTAGATATTCAGGGTCTTTTGTGGTTCCATACAAATTTTTGGAATATTTGCTCTAGTTTTGTGAAATACTCCATTGGTATCTTAATAGGCATCACATTGAATCTAAAGATTGCTTTGGATAGTTAGACAGTTTAATGATGTTAATTCTTCCAATCCATGAACACTGTATGTACTTCCACTTGTTTGTATTTTGTTCAGTTTCTCTCTTCAGTGCCTTATAATTTTCTGAGTGTAGGTCTTTTATATCCTTGGTTAAATCTACTCCTTGGTATTTTACTCAGTATTTTATTTTTTTAAAGCAATTCTGAGTGGGATTGTTTTCTTAGTTTCTCTTTCTGATAGTTCATTATTATTGTATAAAAAATGGAACTGATTTCTGGATATTTATTTTGCATCATGTTACTTTGCTGAATTCATTGATCAGTTCTAACAGTTTTTGGTGAACTCTTTGGGGTTCTCTATATACAGTATCACAGAGTAAGACCAACACTCAGTAAGCAAGGCCTTGACAATACCTGGGAGTAAATCTAAAGTTTACATCTGTGCATCAGCCTTATAAATGAAGTGTAGATTATTGGAGCTGGATGCTAAGTGTTCTCAGCTTAACCCTAAAGGTAGATAAGCTTCATTTGCACCAATCCTGGCAACTGGACCTGATGATGAACAGCAAAAATCTGCATCTCCCACAGGTTGGAGATGGTGATAATGTCCAGATAAAAGACATGTATCCTGAAAGAAGACACTTTGTCATCACTGATCACTGAGGGACAGGGTTGGCCAGCTGGTCTCCTAATTGATTCCAGCAATTATGCAAAAGTGTTTTTTTGGGTCAATGTTGATATCAGACATTTAAAAAAAATAAATGCATCTAGAAGAATCAGAATTTTATAATAAAACTTGAAAATAAATGAGGTGCATTGATAATGGATCTTGATGCTTTCTGGACAACTTTAATTGGCTGCCCACATTTAGTTTTTGTAATAAACAAGTTTATACAGCCAGTGCTGTTCAATAATTTTGCACTAAAGTGTTAAATATATTTTGTATAGGAATGCACATGAAAGATATTGTGACAAGGGAAAGGAAAAACATTTCTGACAATGAAAAATGACAATATCATCTTGCCTTATGGAATTTGTACCCACAGAATTTGTGGCTGCTTCTGTCACCTTGAGATGGAAAAGCACTGGGCAGTCACACTGCATCCCATCACCCACCCATGGGATATCCAGGTTGGAAAGCCATCCTCTACTAGCCAAATGTGCACAAAATCTCCACACAAGACAGGGAAAAGGATGCAGTGCCTGAGTGTGACTTACTGATCCAGGAGTACCTGCCTGCAAAATGATTAACTCATCCTGGGTGACGTTGCAGCAGAGTGACACCTTTTCAGATGCAAGTCACCACACTATGTTTCTGAGCCTGCTGGCTGGTAAAGGAGCTTATGTTTGAGGTGGGGAATATAAGCAACAATGTCAATAACACCTTGTTTCATGGTTTAAAAATCATCTCAAGCCCATCTGACTTGCATTGACACTCTGAAGTCAAGAGAACAATGCTGCCTGCTTTACCACGGATCAGGAAGGAACATGCATTTATTGAACTCAGTGAGGAAATATGTAAGGAAAAATTAGAAGATAGAAACTATGGGTCAAAAGGGGATTTATACAACATGAAAGTGGATTTTGATTTTGCACCTTCCAGAGACACAAAAGAAGTGGCATGGGCAGGTTGGAAGGAGCATTCCTGGGTAAAGTCTATTCTGAGAAATAGTATCACCTCTTTTGTTTTTAAAATGACAGATGCATCATTGAGGGGTCAGAGTAGTGCTGCAGCAAGCACCCAGGCAGGTGTGACTAGCCCAGCACTGTGGCCTGCAATCTGGTGTATATTTTGACTATGTTCCACTGACATTTTTCATGCAAGACTGGGCTTTAAAATATATTTTACATAATATGACCTAATTACTATGTCCTTAAAGTTATAGAGCATTGAAGAATAGCATAGGCTACACATCCCACTGCATGGAATTAAAAATGCAAATATACTTGTGACACTATTAACAGTTTGGTGTTTTTTATTCATATAAGAATGTGAATTTCTTGGGGTTTTGAGAGTAAATCTAGGAATAATCTAAGCAAAAGACTGACCTCAAAGGAAACAGGATTTTTTAAATAAGCAGAAATATTGAAACTTAAATCTTGAATTGATTATCCGAACCTTTAAAAATTGTCACTTTGTTTCTGCATCTGAAAATAAGCAGAATCTTGTTTCTACTCTCCTTTGGAGGGTTTGAATCAAACAAATGGAATTAAGCAGGCAAAACTCTTTGGATTTTGAGGGAAGAGACTACTAAGGAGTGATTTCTTAATAAAGATCTAGCTCTGAGGTGAGCCCAGTATCATAGTAACACCCATGAGAAATTTTTGTATTGTTTGTTTTTTTGCTTTTCAGTCTTTTAAGTTTTATTTTATTTTTTAAACAACAGTAGATGCAAATTACTTAGTAATTTTTTTTTTAATTTATATTTTGGATATGTTTCCATGGGAATACAGTAAATCAATATCCCCATTTGTGTGTGTGTGTGTGTGTGTGTGTGTGTGATTTTTATTGAAACTTATTTTTAAAGAGCAGTTTTAGATACACACCAAAATTGAGAGGGAGATATAGAGATTTCCCATATATCCCTTGCTTTTCCACATGCACAGCCTCCCCCATTATCAACACCCTTTACCAAAAGTACATTTGTTACAGGTGATGTACCTGCATTGATACATTATAATCACCCAAAGCCTGTGGTTTACATTATAGTTCACTTTTGGTGTTGCACATTCTGTGGGTTTGGACAAACATATAATAACATGTATCTATTATGTGGTAACATACAGAGTAGTTTCACTGTCATAAAAAATCCTCTAGGCTTTCTTTATTTATTTATCACCCCTCCCCACCAATCTTGGTAATCACTGTATTTTTTCCATCTCTGTAGTTTTTCTTTTCAAAATGCCATATAGTTGGAATTATATAGTATGTAATCTTTTTTAAAGCAATGAATAATATTGCATTGTCTGAATACACCATTCTTTATTCATTCACCTACTGAGGGACATTCTGATTGGTTCTAAGTTTTAGCAATTTAAATAAAATTGCTATAAATATCTCTGTCCAGGTTTTTGTGTGAACATATCATTTTCAGCACTTTTGGGTAAATACTAAGTATGATCACATTATCCTATGGGAAGAATATGTTTAGTTTTGTAAGAAACCACCAAACTCATTTCCAAACTTCCTGTACCATTTTGCATTTCCACAAGCAATGAAAATAACTTCCTGTTGTTTTACATCTTTGCCAGCATTTGATTTTTGATGTTTTGGATTTTGGCCTAATAGATGTGTAGCAGTGGTATCTCATTGTTGGTTTTAATTTGCAATTTCCTAATAACATATGATGTTGAAAATCTTTTCATATGCTCATTTGCCATATGTATATCTTTTTTGGTGATATGTCTGTTAAGGTCTTTGACTCATTATTTAATTTAGTTGTTTGTTTTGTT
The DNA here is from genome assembly GCA_004027475.1 of Anoura caudifer. NCBI lineage: Eukaryota > Metazoa > Chordata > Mammalia > Chiroptera > Phyllostomidae > Anoura > Anoura caudifer. Next base: position 352,839 of record PVKU01000910.1, on the reverse strand, counting down.
ATTGTTGAGTTTTAGGCATTATTTGAATATTTTGGACAACAATCTTTTACTAGATATGTATTTTGCAAATATTTTCTCCCAGCCTGTAGCTTATCATCTCATTATCTATATATTATATCTTGCAGAGCAGAGTTTTTAATTTTAATAAAGTGCAGATTACTCATTATTTCTTTCATGGATCATGCCTTTGGTATTGTACCTAGAAAGTCATTGCCATGCCCACATTCATCTAGGTTTCCTCCAATGTTATCTTCTAGAAGTTTTATAGTTTTGTGTTTTACATTTAGATCCATGATTCATTTAGAGTTAATTTTTTTGAATCACATACAGTCTTTGTCTAGATTATTATTTTTTTGGTGTGGATATCCAGTTATTCCAGCACCATTTGTTGAAAAGACTATCTTTGCCATCTTTGCTCTTTTGTCAAAGGTCAGATGGCTATATGTATGTGGGTTTCTTTCTGTGTTCTGTAGTCTGTCCCTTGTTTTGTCTGTCCTTTCACTAATGCTACACTATTTTGATGACTAGGGCTTTTTGGTAAGTTTAGAAGTTGGATAGTGTCAGTCCTCTAACTTTGTTCTTCTCCTTCAATATTATATTAGCTATTTTGAATTTTTTTGAATCTCTATATAAACTTCAGAATCAGTTTGTCAATATCCATGAAATAACTTTCTGGGACTTTCATTGGAGTTACAATGAATCTATATATTTAATTGTGAAGTACTGGTGTCTTGAGAATACTAAATCTTCTTGTCCATAAACATGGAATAGCTCTCCATTTATTTAGTCATTTTTTAAAATTTATTTTTCTTAGCATTTTGCAGTCTTCTTCATACATTGAGTTGGCTAAAAAAATCTGTTTAGTTTTTTTCCATAAAACACACTTTTTTCATTTTAACCAATAAGATTATTGATTTGGATATTTTGAGTGTGTCGGCTATCTCCCATATGGTATAACATTGATTATTCTCAATTAATGTCTTGATTTGATCACTATTAACTTCAGTTGGTCTACCCAACCATGGAGCATTGTCCAGAAAGAAATCTCCAGCACAAAACTTCACGAACCACTTTTGACGTGTTTGATCAATCACAGCACCTTGTCTGTACACTGTGCAAATCTTTTTTTTTTTTTTTGCATTTCAGTTGTATTTTTACCTTTCTTGAAATAATAAAGCATAATATTCCAAACATGTTGTCTATTTTTTCTATCTTCAATATTTAAATAGCTACACAAAATTCACCAGTTTTGATAAAGTTTTTTAAATGCATGCTAACAGTACAGCTGTTACAATACCATCTAACAAAATTGTTTTGAATGAAGTTAAAGATAACTAGGTGCTACTAGAGCCATCTAATGGACTTTTTGGCCAACCCAATAGATTTTGTACAAATTTTCTTAGATTTATACCTGCATATTTAAATTTATGAATATTAATGGCATTATGTTTTCAATTTCAAATTCCACTTGTTCATTGTTTGTTTATAGGAAATTAACCTTGTATCCTGCAACCTTACTAAATTCTGTAAATTCCAGAATTTTTTTATATTTTCTACATAGATGATTTTGTCAACTGTGAACCAGGACAGTTTTGTTTTCTTCTTCCTCATCTATACTGCACTTTCCCCAGCCTCTTAGATTGGACAGGATGGCCGGAGTAGGCTGGAGTTGATATCTCTTTCCCCTAGGTTAGTTATACTCTGATAATATCACAGCAGTTTAGGCTCTGAGTAACTAGTTTCTTCTGAGGGCAGGCGTTCTTAAGAAGAACAGTGCTCTAGTGTGTTTCCCCAATGGTTCTTTTTCCTCTCCTCCTGGAATCACAAGGGTTTTATTTTCTCTGATATTTACTGCGGGTACCTGGTTGAAAACTTGGAGATGAAGCTCAAGATACTCTGGGAACCCCACCCCCACCATGACTGGATTCCCTGGAGTCTTGCACTCTCAGATTTGCCTTGGCATTTTGTCCATTGAAGTTTAGTTTTTCTCTCCTGGCACTGGTTCCCACAGTGGTTTCTGCACGAGTTTCTGTTCTGATAAGCTATGACTCCCTGCATTCACCAGTGACTCTCAAATTTCATGACTGTAGTTTGCCCTGTGTCCTCCCCTCCCTCATGGATCTAAAAAGAGTTGTTGAGCACTGGCTAGTGTGGTTCAGTGGATTGGATTGGGCGCCAGCCTGCAAACCAATGGGTCACCAGTTCAATTCTCAGTCAGGGCACATGCCAGGTCCTCAATGGGGGCATGTGAGAGGCAACTACCGATGTTTCTATCCCTCTCTTTCTCCCTCCTTTCTCCTCTCTCTAAAAAAAAAAAAATAAACAAACTATTTAAAGACAAGTATAAAAAGAAAAGAAAAGTTGTTGATTTTCAACCTGTTCAGATCTTTATCTGTTGAAAGGATGCAGTGGTGATTTCTAAGTTCTTTATATGGGGGACCATATACTAGAAGTTTCATGAGAGATTTTATATTTATCGCTGCAGTTAATCAGCTTTCTGGACTACTGGCAGATGATAATGTACTTTCCCAGAATTTCTAGATATATGTTGAATGTAGGACTGCTACTTTTATCATAGGATTGTGATAACAAGTTTAACAAAATACTACCCACACATATTAATTAATTCATCCAATATGGCTTCCAAGTGCCAAGCATCATTCTAGATTCGGAGATAATAGTGAACAAAATAAATAGAACTATCTGCCCTCATAGAGATGCCATTCTAGTGTGTGAGACAAACAGTGTTACAATAAATAAGAAAACATATACAGTATATTAAATATTGATACATGCTATGAAGAAAAGTGAAATGCAGAGAGAAAGAAGTATTAGGGGCTGCTACTTTAAATAAGCTGCAAGAAGATTCATTGAGAAGGTGACATCAGTAAGGATGTATGGATAGTGTGGATTGATTGTTACAAAATTCCTATGAGTATTTAGTAGTGGGATGTCAAGTACAAAGGCCTTGAGGCAGGAACATGGATGAGTGTTAAAGTACAATAGGTGGCTGATTCTCCTGGAGCAGCATCCATGAGTGAAGGAATGGCTAGTGGGAGATGGAGTCAAAGAAGGACACACGTTCCACATCATGGGGGCCAGGTATGTTACAAGGGATCGGATATTTACTCTGCGTAAAATGAGGTAGAACTGGAGAATCCTGTAAAGAGAAATGTTATGTGACAATTTTTAAAGGAATTTTAATACTTTTGGAACTTTGTATTACTTTAAGATTTACAGAGCTCTTACAAAGAAAAGCATAGAGAGCTCCTATAAACCCTTCATGTAGCTTCCTTTAGTGTTTAACATATTATATAAACATAACACATTTTTCAAAAGTAATGGCAATGATACAATATGATTAACTAGTCTATAGACTTTATCTGGATTTCACTAATTATTCTAATAATGTCTCTTTTTCTGTTCTGGCACCCATTCAGGTATGGATGGGTTAGGAATGAGCTGCTTTGGTTATTTGATCTGGTGTATGTTGCATATACATACTACTTCAAGTGAATTTGGCCTTTAAGTAGCCATCCAGGTTACACAGACCCTTTAATATCATGTCCCTTTCTTGGGTTTACATAGGGTATTATTAAGATGATTTTACCACAGCATATCCTTACTCCAACTGGCTTAAACATAAGAACTGCCATCACCTCCTGTAGCTGAGTACAGTTATCAAGCCCATGGTCTTGTAGTTTTGCAAACTCTACTGTCCTCTGCTTTTTGCCTCATGATCAAGCGGAGCTGGTTCTTTCAATTTTTAGTGGTACAATAACTACTGGTAACATTGAGGGCTGTAGCCACCTTTGTCACCTGAACATGAGGGTGCAAAGAAAGCTGTGTGTGTCCAGCTGCAGTGTGACAAGGCCAACTTCAGTCAGGTTCCCATGCTAATATTCCTGTGGTCCTTAATATGTATTAATATTTGTGGAATAATGTGAAGAGCTGGAATATCTGTTAAGGTAACTCAGGACAAATATGTTGTTTCCTCAGAGTTGGCATTTGTCCTTTAATCAAGAGTTACTCACCAGTTGCGATTAGGTGTCAGAATCACTACAGTGACATCAGAGAAATGCCCTGTGCATGCAGGCTTGTACCAGGGGTTATCAACCAGGGCAATTATGCCACCTGGGCACATTTGGTGATATCTAGACATATTTCCCTTTATCACAACTGGTGGGGGCTAGGTGCTACTGGAAATTAGTAGATAGGAGTCAAAGAAATTGTTAAAGATGCTGCAATGGATAGGACAACCCCAAATACAAAGCATGACCCACTCTCAAATGCCAGTAGTACTATAGTTGAAAAAATCAGGATTGACCTGAGATGAGGTTTTCATTTTGTGATCCTCTTGAAGGAAAGGTGGACACTTGAAGAACCTAAGATCTTTCTGGGAGAAAGAAGGGGACTTGAGACAAACTTTGAGATGCACTTCTCCCTTCACACGTTTTTTGCTGACATTGGTTCACTTCAGACCCACTGGGATGACCTTCTCTGGGTCTCCATATTCCTGCCTAATTAATGAACCCTGTACATATCCCACATCTATGGTTAAGGCAGTAGGAAACTCACTCAGATTCATCAGAAAGAAATTTGTGTATACTTTCTTTGAAGCTTCAAGCTCCTTTTAATTTAATTAAATTTTAATTGTTGTTCTTGTACAGCTTTTTGTCTTCTATACCCATCCCAGCCCACCGCCCCAGCCCTCCCCACCTCCCTCCCATTTCCACCCCCCGCAGCTTTTGTCCATGTGTCTTTTATACTTGTTGCTCTAAATTCTTCCCCTTTTCCCCTGAAATTCACTTCCCTCTCCTCTCTGGTGACTGTCAGCCTGTTCTCAATTTCAGTGTCTTTGGTTATATTATGTGTGTTTGTTTGTTTTGTCGATTAGGTTCCTGTTAAAGGTGAGATCATATGGTATTTGTCTTTCACTTCCTGGCTTATTTCGCTTAGCATAATGCTCTCCAGGGCCATCCATGCTGTCTCGAAGGGTAGGAGTTCCTTCTTTCTTTCTGCTGCATAGAATTCCATTGTGTAAATGTACCAAAGTTTCTTGATCCATTCATTTACTGATGGGCACCTAGGTGGCTTCCAACACTTGGCTATTGTAAATTGTGCTGCTATGAACATTGGGGTGCATAGGTTCTTTTGGATTGGTGTTTCAGGGTTCCTAGGATATAATCTTAGCAGTGGAATTGCGGGGTCAAAAGATCCATTTTTAGTTTTCTTAGAAAATTCCATACTGCTTTCCATAGTGGTTGTACCAGTCTGTAATCCCACTAACAGTGCACTAGGGTCCCCTTTTCTCCACAACCTCTACAACACTTGTTGTTTGTTGCTTTGTTTATTCTGGCCATTCTGACTGGTGTGGAGTGGTATCTCATTGTGGTTTTAATTTGCATCTCTCTGATAGCTAGTGATATTGAGCATCTTTTCATGTGTCTCTGGATCCTCTGCATGTCCTCCTTGGAGAATTGTCTGTTCAAGTCTTTTGGCCATTTTTTAATTGGGTTGCTTCTCTTCTTAGAGTGGAGTCATGTAAGTTCTTTATATATTTTGGAGATAAACCCTTGTCTGAGGTATCATTGGCAAATATGTTTTCCCATACAGTTGGTTCTCTTTTTATTTTAATGCTGTTTTCTTTAGCCTTGCAAAAGCTTTTTATTTTATGAGATCCCATTTGTTTTTTCTTTCCTTTATGTCCCTTGCTTTAGGGGACATATCAGTAAAATGTTGCTGCGTGAAATGTCTGAGATTTTCCTGCCTATGTTCTCCTCTAGGACTTTAATTGTGTCACGGCTTATATTTGGATCTTTTATCCACCTTGATTTTATTTTTGTGTATGGTGTAAGTTGGCATTCAAGTTCCATTTGTTTGCATGTAGCTGTCCAGTTCTCCCAACACCGCTTGTTGAAGAGGCTACTTTTATTCCATTTTATGTTGCTGCCTCCTTTGTCAAATATTAATTGATCATAGAGAATTGGGTTTACTTCTGGGCTCTTTGTTCTATTCCACTTGTCCATGTGCCTGTTTTTGTGCCAGTACCAGGCTAATTTGATTACCATGGCCTTATAATACAGTTTGGTGTAAGGTATTGTGATCTCTCCTACTTTGCTCTTCTTTCTCAAAATTGCTGCAGCTATTTGAGGTCATTTATGGCTCCATATAAATTTTTGAAGTGTTTCTTCTATGTCTGTGAAATATGCCATCGGTACTTCAATAGGTATTGCATTGAATCTGTAATTGCTTTGGGTACTATGGACATTTCGATAATGTTAATTCTTCCAATCCATGAATACAGTATGTTTCCATTTGTTTGTGTCTTCCTTGATTTCTTTCTTCAGTGTTGTGTAGTTTTCTGCATACAGGTCGTTTACCTTCTTGGTTAGGTTTATTCCTAGGTATTTCATTTTATATTTTTGCTATATTGAATGGGATTTTTTTCTTGACTTCTGCTTCTGCTCTTTCATTGTTGTTATACAGAAATGCCTTTGATTTCTGGATATTGACCTTGTATCCTGCTCTTTGGCCAAACTCATTTATTAGGTTGAGCAGCTTTTTGGCCAAGTCTATAGGATTTTGTATGTACACTATCATGTCATCTGCAAACAATGATAGTTTTGTTTCCTCCTTTCCAACTTGAATGCCTATTATTTCCTTTTCTTGTCTAATCGCTGTGGCCAATTCTTCCAATACTATATTGAATAGAAGTGGTGAAAGTAGACAACCTTGTCTTATTCCCGATCTTAGTGGAAAAGATTTCAGTTTTTGCCTGTTAAGTACGATGTTGGCTGTAGGTCTCTCATATATGGCCTTGATTATGTTGAGGAATGCTCCCTCAAGTCCCACTTTGCTGAGTGTTTTTATCATAAATGGGTGCTGTACCTTATCAAATGCTTTTTCTGTATCTATTGATATGAACATGTGATTTTTGTCTTTGCTTTTGTTTATGTGATGTATTACATTTACTGATTTGCAAATGTTGAACCATCCTTGCATCCTTGGGATGAATCCCACTTGGTCATGGTGTATAATCTTTTTAATGTATTATTGGATACAGCTTGCCAATATTTTGTTGAGGATTTTAGTGTCTATGTTCATCAGCAATATGAAACTGAAGTTTTCTTTCTTGGTTATGTCTTTGTCTGGTTGGGGGATTAGAATGATGCCAGCTTCATAAAAAGAGTTGGGGAGTCTTCCATCTTTGTGGATTTTTTCAAAAAGTTTTGAAAGATAGGGGTTAGCTCTTCCTTAAATTCTTTGTAAAATTCTCCTGTGAAACCATCTGGTCCAGGGCTTTTGTGTGTTGGGAGTTTTTTGATTACTGCTTCAATTTCATCTGCTGTTATTGGTCTGTTCAGGCTTTCTGCTTCTTCTTCACTGAGTTTTTGAAGATTATATTTTTCTAGAAACTTGTCCATTTCACCTAGGTTTTCAAATTCTTGGCATACAGTTCTTCATGGTAATTTCTTACAATCCTTTGTATTTCTGTGGTGTCAGTTGTAATCTCTCCTTTTTAATTTCTGATTGTGTTTATTTGGGTCCTCTCTCTTTTTTTCTTGATGAGCCTGCTTGAAAGCTTGTCAATTTTGTTTATCTTTTCAAATAACCACTCCTGGATTCATTGATCTTTAGAATTGTGCTTTTAGTCTCTATGTCATTTAGTTCTGCTCTGATCTTGGTTATTTCCTTCCTTCTACTTGCTCTGGGATATTGTTCCTTGAGAACTTGTAGGTGCAGGGATAAGTTGTTTGAGATGTTTCTATCTTTTTTAGGTAGGCCTGTGTCACTATGAACTTTCCTCTGAGGACTGCCTATGCTGTGTCCCATAAGTTTTGGGTCATTGTGAGTTCATTTTCATTTGTTTCCACAAACTTTTTGATTTCCTCCTTAATTTCATTCTTGACCCACTCATTGTTTAATAGCATGCTATTCCATCTCCATGATTTTGAGGATTTTGGATTTTTCCCCTTGGGATTGGTTTCTAGTTTCAGTCCCTTGTGGTCAGAGAAAATGCTTGGTATGATTTCAATTTTCTTGAATTTGTTGAGGCTTGTTTTGTGTCCTATCATGTGGTCTATCTTTGAGAATGTTCCATGTGCATTTGAAAAGAATGTGTTTAGTTTCTTTGGGATGAAGGGCTCTATATATATCAGTTAATCCCATTTCATCCAGAATGTTGTTCAATGCCACAATATCTTTGTTGATATTTTGTTTGGAAGATGTTTCCATTTTTTTACAATGGGGTGTTAAAATCCCCTATTATAATTGTATTGCTGTCAATATCTTTCTTGAAGTCCTCTAAATTTTTTTTTTATGTATTTATGAGCTCCTATGTTGGGTGCATATATATTTACAATGCTTATGTCTTCTGGCTGGATTCTTCCCTTGAGTATTATGAAGTCAACTTCTGGATCTCTATGGCTCTTCTCTTGAAGTCTATTTTGTCTGATATGAGAATTGCTACCCCGGCTTTTTTTCCCTATCCATTTGCTTGGAAAATTTGTTTCCAGCCCTTCACTTTGAGTCTGTGTTGGTCTTTTGTCCTGAGGTGGGTCTCTTGTAGGCAGCATATATGTGGGTAATGCTTTCTTATCCATTCAGGTACTCTACGTCTTTTGATTGGAGCATTTAATCCATTTACATTTAAGGTTGTTATTGACAGGTACTGATTCATTGCCATTTTTGTACCTGTGTTCCTTTCCCTCTCTCTCTCTTTTCCTTCTTTTCCTTAAAGCAGTCCCTTTAGTATCTCCTTCAGAACTGGTTTGGCACAGGTGTATTCTTTTAGACTTCTTTTGTCTGGGAAGCTCCTTATTTTGCCTTCTATCTTGATTGAAAGCCTTGCTGGGTAAAGTAGTCTTGGTTGCAGGCCTTTGGTTCTCATTACTTGGAATATTTCTTGCCATTCTCTTCTGGCTTGGAGTGTTTCCATTGAGAAGTCAGCTGCTAACCTTATCGGGGCTCTCTTGAATGTTACTTCCTTTTTCTCCATTGCTGCCTTTAAGATTCTCTCTTTGTCTTGGAATTTTGCCATTTTAATTATGATGTGTCTTGAAGTGGGTCTCTTTGGGTTCCTCTTGATTGGTACTGTCTGTGTTTCCTGGATTTGTGTGACTTTTTCTCTCATCAAATTAGGAAAGTTTCCATCATTACTTTTTCAAATAGGGTTTCTATCCCTTGTTCTTCTTCTTCTCCCTCTGATATCCCTATTATATGGATATTATTATGTTTCATATTGTCTTGCATTTCTCTTAATCCCTCTTCATTCTTTCTGATCCTCTTTTCCTTTTCTTGCTCTTTCTGGATGTTTTTTTTCTACTTTGTCCTCCAACTCGCTGATCCGATCTTCTGCTTCATCAATTCTGCTTTTCATTCCTTCTGCTATGTTCTTCAGTTCAGAAATTGTATTCCTCATTTCCTCTTGGCCCTTATTGATAGTTTCTATTTCTTTTTCATGTTGATATAGTTTGCAGTGAGTTCCTCGTAGCTTCCCTGTAGTTTCTGGTAGTTCATTGAGAGCTCTTGGACCTTCCTGACAACCATTGCTTTGAACTCAAAATCTGGTAGTTGAGTTGTCTCCATTTCATTTAACATTCCTTCTTGGCTTTCTCCTTTTCTTTCATTTGAGGATTGTTTCTTTGTCTTCCCATTGTTTGTGAGGCTCTTCTTTTTAGGTTCTGCTTCTTAAATTGATTTGTTCTGGTTCCCTAGGTTTATGGTGTGAAATTCCATGGTAGAATACCTATGAGATTCAGTGGTGCTGTCTCCTTTGGGTATCCTGGAATTCACAGCTTCCACTGTCTCAGCTGTTGAAATGCCCCCTTTTTGGGACCAACTCTGTTTTTTCCACAGTTCCAGGTTTTATTTTTCTTTCATTTCGTTTTGTTTTGTTTTTGTATCACTCATGGGCATTTAAAAAGAGGAAAGAGGAAGAAAACAAAGAAAAGAAGAAAAAAATGAAAAGAGAAGAAAGAAAAGCAGAAAGAAAAAATTGAAAGGAAGAAGAGATAAGTTTGGAAAGAAAGGTAGAGAGAATAAAACAAGAAAGAAGTAATGAGAAGCAAAAGGAGTTGAGGGATAAAAAAGATAAAAATAATGAAAAATAATAATTAAAACAAAAAAAAACAAGAAAAACAACTCCCCCCAAAAAAAAAACCCTAACTCTTGCTGTTATCAATCTTGCCAATCTGTTTTTTTCTGGCCTTGCTGACTGCAGTGGCCAAGGGGTGACAGTATTGCTTTTTTCCCTGTTCAGCACTCAGTTATCTTTGGGCTACAGTCCTCAGAGCTAGCCCGTGGCCTCTCCACACAGGGCTTCAGGCATATCTTCTGAGGCAGCATGTGCCTGCTGCTGTTGCGTTTAGGCGCTTATGATCTCCCAGCCTTCCATGCACGGGCACTGACTGTTGTGGGGGAGTGAATCGACCCCCACGCAGGTCTCATGCAGGTGCGTAACATCTCCTAGCCATCCACACAGGGGCGTAACTGTCGCGCGGGCACTGATTGGTCACCACACAGGTCCCCGATGTCATGCAGGCGCCGAGTGACTGCAGCGCCAGTCCCTGGTGTTGCGCAGGCACAGAGAGACTGCAGTGCAGGTCTGCGGGTGGCGTGCTGATGCCATAGATACCCGCGCAGCTGTTCCCAATGGCACGCAGGTGTACAGTGGCACGCGCTCCAACGTGTAATCCTCCCAGGGCTATGAGATCTTAACTCCTCTCTGTGATATTTCAAGCCACCAGGTTTATCCTGGTGCTGCTGAAACCTTGTTTGGCTGAGCAGGGAGCGGTTGACCCGGCTAACTCCCTCCCTGGAGTCTTATGGCCAGCGCTGGCCCGGGATCTCAGCCCCCACCCTGGTCTCCTCGCTGCTGGAGTACTTTCCTTACCATCTGGTTTTTAATTGTCCACTGCAATTTTTGATCCCCTGTTTTCAAATATCCCATGTTTCTGATGTCTGTTTGTTCTGCTCCACCGTAAAATGACCAGGTTTTTCTCCTGTGTGTAGGGGGAAGAGGAATGTGCTTCCTCCAACCGTGCTGCCATCTTCCTTCTGTATCTCCTTTTAATTTTTACTATGAAAATTACAAGAGGAACAATATTATATTCAGCAGTAAGGGTATCTGTGAAGGTTTCTAAGTTGATTCTCTCCTACTTACCAATCCAATGGAATCAATAATAATTCTAGAGTGTTGCTTTTGATTTAACCCTAAGTGAGAGTTCTCAAAAAAAACAGGAAATGAACATTGTTTGTCTTGGAACTTTAGTGCCTAGAAAAGTTTTGGGCCATACAATGTGAAGTTAGGTGGTTGAAGTGAGTTTTTTCTCTCTTCAGTATCATTTAAAATATCTAAATGGCAAGACTTTTCTTTATAATACATCTGTAACATTTTGTGTTTGAAGTAATATTGTAATCCAAATCCTAATACATTGATTGACACATAGTAGAGAATTGTGAGTGACTATTGGCTGAAGGTCCAATGCCAACTCTGAAGAACACACATATTTAGCCTGAACAGCTACTCCAACTCTTCCCATTACTCTGCAAATAGTAATACATATTTAGGGCAATATGTATTTATTTGCTATTTTTAATTTTTATTTTTAAATTCTCATTCCTAACTTCATTTTTTGCTCTGCTGCAGGCATAGAAGTCCTATCTATCCAAAATGAAAGGAAAATACATGAGAGATATTTTTACCCTGGTCTTTCCTGAAACATTTGTATCTCTATGCTATTATCCTGTATTCCGCTGAACTTATTTTTCATTGGTGTTGTTCTCCTGTTAACTTAGGAAGAGAAGTCCTACACTCCATGTTCCTCTGGGCTTGAAACATCCAACTCCCTCTTTTCATGTCCAAAATATTGAATAATTTCTCTCTAAGATTAAGATAAATAAAGTGGAAACAACTTAATTTTGGAGACTCTGAGTTGTATGAATAATATAAAGAAACATACCAAACTTGAACATTTCTTCCCCCACCAGGATTTAATGATACTTTCCTCTTTTGTTTCTTAAGAATTTCTACTGCACTGCTCACTATCATATAACAATAATAACCTTCCTCATACAAATGAGATTATGCATTCAGATCAGTCAAAACCCCCAAATCACTGGTAAATGCAGATGTAGTACACATTATAATAGATACAAAAAGGTGATTAGAATACAAAAGGTAATTATCTCAAAGACAAAAGAGAAGAATGGAAGGATACAGTGAGTAAGAAAAGATTTTTGGAGGCTTTATGTGGAACTCTATGTTTTATTGTCAAATTTTGAATTTCCAAGACATGAAGAAAAACTAATTTTCAGAGATTTATGAATCTCCTTTTTTATCAAAAAAAAAAAAAAAGTCTTGAAATGACACCTTCATTAAATATTATTATTTGGTAGCTGGGTTTGGAAAAGAAGTGCTGACTGAGCCAAAATTGAACAGAATCTTATAGCAGGTGGCAGTGCCTGTAAAAGAAAGAGGGAATATGCAAAGGCAATTTGATAGTATTCAGCAGTGTGGCGCCCCTTCAGGAAAGAAACAAGGAGGAATTGTTTAAAATCCCAAGAAAGAAAAATAAACATGCATATCTCAGTGTACTTGGACAAGTATTTTCATTAGCCTTTTTATACAAAAATATTGTCCACTTGATTTTATTTCCATCACTTTATTTTTGTTCAAAGTTAAAAAAACTCAATGGTTCTAACTGTAGAGAAAGGGAGTAGAGTTGTACTCTCTGGATCCCGAGATACTGAAATTCATTTTTCTCTGTCCTTAAACTGTTACAAAGAAAGTGGATACATTGTCAGCATTCCATAGCTGACCATGAGCCTGATGGGACATCAGAGCCGATGAGAAAGTTTCCCTGGCACTCAAACTATCAGACCCATGTGATCACTGGATCATGGAAGTTTTTTAAGAGTGTTTAAAAAAAAAGCTATAATTATAATTTGATATCCAATAACATTAGAATAATTTTCCAAGAGACTCAGTTAAATATGTACTAAATTATTTGCATAGATTTGAAGTTCTGAGTGCAGAATTTTATACAAAATTCCAGGAGTAGAAATTTTAGGATGAGAATGGGTAGAGACAAAAAATGACATAATTTCTCCCATTGAAGGAAGCTGGATTCCAACCAAAGGAGAGTGGCATAATTGCAGATAGTGATCAAACAGCCAAAGGATAAGAAAGTGCAGAATGTGGTCAGACTTGACATGTGTGCAGCATCAGGACTAAAGATGGGACCAAAAGTTCTATAGACACAGTGCTTTCTCTCCAGCTCAATTTTCTGAAAGAGTGCTAGGCCTGGAGGCAGCATGTACTGTGAGTAAAAGCTACTTTTAAATTTGTCCCCTAAGGTGCAATGGCATTATTCTAAATCTAGACAAAAGTAGTTCTCCACTGCACTAGGTTTCCCTTACCAGCACCTCTACCCTTTCTCTATTTAATTTTTTTCTTTATTTTTATTGTTGACAACATTACCGACATCCCCATTTATCCACCCTTTGCCTGCCCCCACACTGCCCCCACCCCTCTTCCCCTTGGCCACTACCACACTGTTGTTTGTGTCCATGAGTTGTATGTGGCTAATCCTTTTACCACCTTAAATTGAGTCCCCTTTGCTCCTCCCCTCTGAGAGCTGTCAGTTTGTTCCATGTGTCCATGCCTGTGTTTCTAATGAACAGTTTATTTTGTTCATTAGATTCCACATACAAGTGAGATCATATGGTATTTGTATTTCTCTGACTTATTTCACTTAGCATAACACACTCTAAATCCATCCATGTTCTAGCAAAATGTAAGATTTCCTTCTTTTTTATGACTGTGTACTATTTCATTGTGTAAATGTACCACAGCTAAACAGCTTTTTAGCCACTCAGCTACTGATGGGCACTTGAGCTGAGATGTTTCTAGATCTTTTTTTAAATTTTTTTTAGATTTTATTTATTTATCTTTAGAGGGGAAAGGAAGGAGAGATGGAGAGAAATGTCAATGTGTGGTTGCCTCTTGTGTGTCCCCTGCCAGAAATTGGCCTGCAACCCAGGCATGTGCCCTGACTGGGAATCGAACTGCTATCTGTTGGTTGGCAGGCCTGCGCTCAATCCACTGAACTACACCAGCCAGGGCTGTTTCTAGATCTTGGCTATTGTAAATAACACTGCTATGAACACAGGGGTGCATTTATTCTTTCATATTGGTGTTTCAGGATTCTTAGGTTATATTACCAGAAGTGGGATAGCTGGGTCAAAAGGCAGTTTCATTTTCCAATTCTTGTAGAAACTCCATACTATTTTCTACAGTGGCTGCACCAGTCTGCATTCTCACCAACACACTGCACTAGGGTTCCCTTACCAGCACTTGCCACATCCTCACTAACACTTGCTGTTTGTTGATTTATTCATGTTAGCCATGCTGGCAAGTGTGAGGTTTTAATTTGCATTTCTCTGATGATTAGTGATATTCAGCATTTTTCATGTGTTTCTTGGCCATCTGTATGTCCTCTTTGCAGAATTGTCTGTTCAGATCCTTTGCCCATTTTTGGATTGTTTGTCTTCCTGGTGTTGAGTGATGTAAGTTATATATTTTGGAAATTAAGCTCTTATCAAATATATAATTGGTGAATATGTTCTCTCATAACAGTAGGTTCCATTTTCATTTTGTTGATAGTTTCTTTGGCTGTGCAGAAGCTTTTTAATTTTATGTAGTCCCATTTGTTTATGTTTTTCTTTATTTCCCTTGTCCTAGAAGACATATTAGCAAAAATATTGCTGCGACACCATTTGTTAAAAAAGCTGTTTTGCCATTGAATTGTTTTGCACCTGTGTCACAAATCAATTCATCATATTGTGTGAACCAGTTTTGGTTTCCCATTTATTCCATTTGTCTATGTCTCCATCTCTCTGACAATACCCTATGATCTTGATTTTGGGGCTACATTATAAGCCTTAATATTGGGTAAATTGATTTCTCTCATTTTGTTCTTCATTGTCCAGATTGTTTTATGTAGTCTATACTCTGTGCCCTTCTATATAAAACTTAGAATAAGCATGTCTATGTCTATAAAAATCCTTGCTGAGATTTAATAGGAAATACATGGAATTGTATTAAACCTATATATTTGTGTGTATTTCTATTTATGAAATATTTTATAGTATATTAATATGTAAAATATACAGATGGTATTTATGTTTTTACCTATTTATATATAGAACTTTAAGGGTAATTGACATCTTTAGTGTGTTGAGTCATTCAATCCATGATTATGATATTTCTCACCATTTGTTTAGATTTTTTAAAAATTTCTTTCATCAATATGTTGCCATTTGTAGCATATAAATCTGATATATGTTCCATTAAGTGCATGCCTAAGTATTTCATTTTATTTGGAGTGATTTTATACAGTATTGTGTTTTTAATTTTGATTTCCATATATTCATTGTTATTATATGGAAATGTGATTTGACTTTTGTGTATCCATTTTGTATTCTGTGACCTTCTTGAACTCACTTCTTAGCTCCAGGAAAGTTTTGTGTGTGTCTGTCTGTCTGTAAATTTGTTGGATTCTCTATGTAGATAATAATATCATCCCCAAATAGGCTCATGTTATTTCTTTATCCCTGATCTATATAATTTTTATTTCTTTCTATTGAGTTATTATTGCAGTAGTTAGAAATACTACTTGGGTAAAAGTGGAGAAAGCAGACAAATTCACCTTGTTTTTCATCTTAAATTGAAAAATTCAGTTTTTTATTCTTAAGAATAATGATATCTATAGACTTCCCCACCCAGAGATACTCTTTATTAAATTGAGGTCATTATTTTATATTCCTAACTTGTTGAGACATTTATCATACATAAATGGGGGTGGAGATGAAATTGGATTCAATTACTATCATAAATGAAAGAGTCATTTATCATAAATAAAATGTATCCTAAATGGGGTTTCAAATAAAACTAAATTTTATTTTTGTTAATCTTGCTAGATATTTATCAATTTTATTAATTGAAATAGGTTTAATTACAAATCGAATTTATAAAATACTTTTTTAATTACTATGATCATTTCATATTTCTTTAATTTTTTTATTTATTTACTGATTTTGGGGGGAGAGAGAGAGAGAAACATTAATTTGCTGTTACACTTATGCATTTATTGGTTGATTCTTGTATGTGCCCTGACTGGGGATAACACACACAACCTTGGTGTATCAAGACGAAGCTTTAACCAGCGGAGCTACTTGGCCAGGGCTATGTAGTATTTCCTTATCCTCTTGATAGGATGAATTACAATGATTTATTTTTAAGTGTTGAACCAACCTTAATTATCTGTAATATATTCCACTTGGTCATGGTGTATAATTGTTTTTATACATTTCTAGATTTGTTTTGCAAATATTTTCTTGAAGATTTCTTTCATCAAAGTTTATAAGAGGTATTGGTCAGTTGTTTTTTATGTTGTAATCTTTGTCTAATATCAAGCTAATAGTAGTCTTTTTAAATGAGTTGACTTGTATATCCCCTAATTTGTTTTTCAGTAAGAAATTATGTAAAATTGACCACCTGGATCTGAAGATTTTCTTTTTGGAAGATTTATTTATTTATTTGAATATATTTTATTGATTATGCTATTACAGTTGCCCACTTTTTTCTCCCTTTTATTCTCTCCACATTGCATCCCCCTTCCACTAGCATTCCCCTACCTTAGTTCATGTCCATGGGTAATTCATATAAGTTCTTTAGCTTCTTCATTTCCCATACTATTCTTAACCTTCTGTCTATTTTGTACCTACCATCTATGCTTCTTATTCCCTGTGACTTTTCTCCCATTCTCCCCCCTCCCCCTACCCCACCCCTCTGATAAACCTCCTTGTGATCTCTATTTCTGTGAATCCGTTCTTGTTCTAGTTGTTTGCATAGTTTGTTTTTCTAGGTTCCTTTGTTCATAGTTGTGAGTTTATTGTCATTTTACTGTTCATATTTTTTTAATTTTCTTCTTCTTAGATAAGTTCTTTTAACATTTCATATAATAATGGCTTGGTGATGATAAACTCCTTTAACTTGACCTTATCTGGGAAGCACTTTATCTGCGCTTCCATTCTAAATGATAGCTTTGCTGGATACAGTAATCTTGGCTGTAGGTCCTTGCCTTTCATGACTTCAAATACTTCTTTCCAGCCCCATTTTGCCTTCAAGGTTTCTTTTGAGAAATCAGCTGATGGTTTTATGAGAACTCCTTTGTAGGTAACTGTCTCCTTTTCTCTTTCTGCTTTTAAGATTCTCTCCTTATCTTTCATCTTAGGTGATGTAATCACAATGTGCCTTGGTGAGTGCTTCCTTGGGTCCAACTTTTTGGGGACTGTCTGAGCTTCCTGGACTTCTTGGAAGTCTATTTCCTCTGCCAGATTAGGGAAGTTCTCCATTATGTTTTCAAATAAGTTTTCAATTTCTTCTCCTTCTGGCACCCCTATGATTTGGACGTTGGAACATTTAAAGTTGTTCTTGAGGTTCCTAAGCCTCTCCTCATTTTTTTGAATTCTTGTTTCTTCATCCTGTTCTGGTTGAATGTTTATTTCTTCCTTCTGTTCCAAACCATTAATTTGAGTCCTGGTTTCCTTCCCATCACTCTTGGTTCCCTGTACAGTTTCCTTTATTTCACTTTTCATAGCCTTCACTTCTTCCTGTTTTTTGACCATACTCAACCATTTCTGTGAGCATGCTGATTGCTAGTATTTTGAACACTTCATCTGCTAGGTTGCCAATCTCTTCATTGCTTAGTTCTATTTTTTCTAATGCTTTCATCTGTTCTTTCATTGGGTCATCTTTTTTTTTTTTTTTTTTTTTTTTTTTTTTTTTTTTTTTTTTTTTTTTTTTTTTTTTTTTTTTTTTGTCTCAGTGTACCCATTATGTAGTTAGGGGCAGAACCTTAGGTATTCACCAGGATGGGGCAACCCATGTTGCTGACTGTGGCACTGTCTGTGGGGGTGGGGGGTCTGAGAGAGAGTAATGCCTCTTGCTCTAGTCTTGGACAGCTTTCAGTCACTTCCTTCACCCATAAGCAAATTGGGCCTTTTGGTGCCGATTCCCAGGTGGGTCATTTTGTGTACATTCTAGGATCCTGTGGGTCTCTCCGATGAACTGTCCTGTAAAGCTGGGAGTTTCTCCTGCTACTTCAACCTCCACAGGTTTTTTCAGTCAGAGGTTTTGAGGCTTTATTTCCCCTCACTGGAAACTTGTGTTGTGAGGTCTGTTTCATTCCCCAATTGTTCCTCCCAGTTTATCTGCATTCAAATTTGGGACTGCCCGCTCCACCAGCTGCCTCCTCTCCCAGTCCTTAGGCAGCCACCTTGCCAGGAGTCCTTTCTACCCCTACTGCCCTTCTCTGTACCAACTACAGGTTTGGATGAATGTTTCTTCTGTAATTCCTTGGTTGTCAGACTTCCATACAATTCAATTTTCTGGCAGTTCTGGATATTCTTTGATTTTAAATTTGTTGTTGTCCTTCTTTTGGTTATGCGAGGAGGCAAAGTGTACCTACCTATGCCTACATCTTGGCCAGAAGTCAGGATTTTTAATTTTTTAGGAATTCCATTTCCATAAAGTGATTCAGATTATCTTGATTGAGTTTCTGCAGTGTGGTGTGGTATTTAAGTTGTAGACTTTATAATTATGTAGTATTCCTTATCTTTTAATTGAGGTCAGATCTTTATGATATCTTATTTTATTTCTTATATTTCTGATTTCTGTGTTCTCTGTTTTTGTCTCTTGTTAGAGATTTATCAGTTTTACTAAGATTTTATTCATAGAACCAGCTTTGTGTTTCATTAGTTTTCTTTGTTGTTTTCTTATTTTAATTTATTTTGCTTTTATCTTTATTATTTTTTTCCACATAATCAGTATGGGTTTACTGTTTTCTTCTTTCCCTTATCCTTGAAGTAGGAACTTAGCCTATTGATTGGAGACCTTACCTCATTTGTAATGTAAATTCTAAGAACTGTGTTAGCTGCATGCCACACATTTTGATACTATTTTGCTTTTATTGAGTTCTATATAATTTTACTTCATCTGAGCACTCTTCTTTGATTCATGAATATTTTAGAAATATGTTGTTTAATTTCCAAATATTTAGAGATTTTTCTCTTTCTGTTACTGATTTCTAGTTTGATTCCATTAATGATAGAGATACACTCTGTATTATTTCAGTCATGAAGAGAACCATAAAAATTTTTTTGTAAAGAAATTGTGTATTTATTCTTACATTCCTTCAGTCACCTTCAAAGCACTCTCCACTTCATGCAATACACCTATCAAGACTTTTTTCCCCTGCTCAAAATAGTTTTTTTAACTCAATTTTGATGCCTTTTAGTGATTCTGCCATTTTTTGTTTCATCTTTTTCATATCAGTAAAATGTTTCCCTTTGAGGACATTTTTTATCTTGGGAAACAAAAAAAAGGTAGCTAGAAGCAAGATTAGGTGAATAAGGAGGCATGGGGGTAGTGCTATTTTTGTCTGAAAACTGCTGAACACTCATCCTGGTGTGGGTAGGTACCCTACCCACCCATCATGAAATGATCACCCATCATGAAATGGGAAAATGTATTAAAAGAATCCTCAGAAAAAATTTACTGAAGCCGAATGCAGCCTCTGATAACAACGCTGGCTGGTACACTGATACAGATGGGTTTCTAGAACACTTACCTAGCAGTGTAAGCCTGCATTACAAGGGGCCTATGCTCCAGAACGTAATTCCACTTTTGGGGGTGTCCCCCCATGCATTTTAATTTGATAACGTTTGTTTTATAACCTACAATGTGTTCTATTTAGCTGTTTTGGGTGAAGTGTTCTATAAATGTTGATTAGATCCTAGTTACTGTGTTTTTCAGAACTTCTACTCTCTTCTGTTTTCTACTTAATTGATCTGTCTGTTGATAAGAGTCAAGTATTAAAGTCTCTAACTTTGGTTTTAGATTTATTAATTTCTTCCTTTTCAGCTATAATAATTAGTTTTTGTTTCACATATCTTAAAGCTTTTTGTAGTGCATACACATTTATAATTGTTATGTCTTTTGGATGGATTTATCCTTTTATCATTAGATAATGGTCCTCTTTACATCTAATAATATTCTTTGCTCTGAAGTCTATTTTATATGATATTAATATAGAAACTCCTGCTTTTAAAAATTTAATGTTTATATGGCATATCTTTTTCCATTCTTTGGCTCTCAACTACCGATGTTATGAATTGAAGGAAGTTTCTTCTAAATTGTATATAATCAGAATTTGTATTTCTATCCACTGTGATGATCTCTGTCTTTTAATTGATGCATTAGATCACTTACATTTAAGGTATTTATTGATGTAATAGTACATACATTTGCCATTTTATATTTTTCTTCTTTGTTTCTGTTGGTTTCCTTCCTCTGCTTATTACTATCTTGCCTTCCTAATTATGGTGTATTCGATTCTATAACTGTATAGGTTTAATATTAATTGCTCTAGTTATTACTATATACACACACGTATATGACATAGCAGTTTATTGGTTTTAGTGTTTTACTACTTCAAGTAAAGTGTGGGAAAACTCACTTGATTTGATCCCTTTATCATCCTTACTTTTAAATGTCATTGTTGTGATAATTATTAGACCACAAATTATGTGCCAATAATCAAGTATGATTTACAAAACTCATGAGGAAAGGGCTAATTTATTGTATGTAACTGTGTTTCTTATTTTTCTATAGTTTCTTCTTTTTTTCTGGATGTTTTAAGGTTGTTTTTCTTTATATTTGAAGAACTTTCTTTAGTAATTCTATAAGGTAGCTCTAGTAGCAACAAAGTCTTTTAGTTTTCTCTATCTGAAAATGATTTCCTTTTCATTCTTGAAGAATAGTTTTTTTCATATGGAGAATTAAAAGTAGACAGTTCTTTTCTTTAAGCACTCAAAAGTATTGTGCCACTTTCTTCTAACCTTAATGGTTTGAAATGAGAGATTTTCTATCATAGCAATTGATGGTCTTCTATAATTATGTTTCACTTTTCTTTATTTGCTTGCAAGATTTAGACTATGTTTTCAGTTTACAAAAGTCAATTATGATGTGTTTCGGTGTTTATTTCCTTGGGTGTGTACTGTTTAGTAATTGTTTAGCTTCTTGAATGTGTAGGTTTGTGTCTTTCAACAATTTTGGAAGTTTTAGTTATTATTTCTTTAAATACACTTTCAACTTCAGTCTCTTTTTTTCCTCTTCTTCTAGTAGTTTGATACAGATGTCAGATTTTTGTTATTGACACTCAGGTCTCTAAGGAATATTTAGTATTATTTTTTAGTCTATCATGTTCAGATTGGGTGGACTCTTCTTATTTTCTCAAGTTTACTGACTTTATATTGTCATTTTCATTTTGTTACTGAACCCATCTAACAAATTTTTAATCTTTATTGTATTTTTTACTATGTAATTTTCACTTGAATCTTTTTTAGCTTTTATTCCTTAGCTGAGATTTTCTCTGTTTATTTGTTGAAGGAGGATGCATACATGACTATTGCAGTTTTTTAAAAACACCTGTCTGATAATTTCAACATTATATTTTTATTACCATTGGCTTTAGATGATTGTCTTTTTTTCTCATTCAGATTGTGATTTCCCTAGTTCTTGGTATGATAGATGAATTTTAATTATATAGTAGACATTTTCATCTATTAGGTTAGGATTCTCTAAACTCTATTTAGATTTCATATTTTAGCAGACATTTACCTTGTTTAAGTTTAGCATATAAGTCTTGCACTATTCTTCTGGACTCTGGTTCCAATGGCAGCTTAATTTTCAGAGTGTTTGCAATGTTGTTTCCATTTGCTTTTTTTTTTATGGTTACATGGGATGTTCACTGGTTCCTGCTGCTGTGGCCTGAGGAGCATAACAGGTTCCTAAATCCAGCTGCTATGTGCCTCTCAGTGGGAGGGGTTGTGGTAGTATCCCTGTACCTGTGCCCCAGGTATGTCTGAACAAGCAGGAGAGTCTCAGACCCTTTGTGACTTAGTATTCTCAACAGGCTCTTGCTGTGGCAGGTTCCTTCTATGACTTCACCTCTGCCCAGGTGTGTCTACCCTGGGCAAATAAAGAGACATTTCAGGCCCAGTGGGAAGGAGAGGCACCTGGCCATTGGTTTTTGGTGGTGTTCCAATGGGCACCTGCTGATGGCTCACAAGCAAGTTATTCATGAGCATGGTCCCTTCCAGAGGGTGAGACCACCTGGGCATCCACTGTTGCCAGGTGGGGGGTGTGAAGTGCCATACCTGGCCACCTTTCTCCATTTGTTGGGGACTGAGGCCAAGAGCAGTGCTGCTCCTTCAGCCCTGGGTCCCAGGTCTGACTGTCTTCCTCTCAACTCTTTCCAGAGGCCCCCTATGGTTGAACTGTGAACCATGAAGTATGTATTTGTGTTTAGCTGGGGAAATGGAGTACAGGGAGAATGGGTCAACCAATCTTGTAGGGACGAGAAGTTTACAGAGCTGCTTTAATTCCTCAATTTTTCCATCCAACAAATCATCTTATGAAAATTCCATATCTTTTGCAAGCTATCCAGGTTATCTCTTTACTTTCATTTATAATCTACTTCCTAGTTAAGCTTTTGTCAACTCTTCCTGGAACTATGGTGACAGCTACACAACTGAGTTCCCTCCCTGCAGGTATTAGCCAATGTCTTCCAAACTGATTTCAGACTTTGGGTGCTGAAAGCACCCTTCTCCCAAGACCATCAAATGTGGCTCTCCACCCTGCTGCCTTGGGATTTCCTCTCATGTCTTCCTAACTAACACATCTCATTGCTTGAAGTTCACCTGTATGCCACTCTGTATTTTACTTTGCCTTGTTAATTCTGTTTTGCTCTACCTAATTAGTTCATTCTTTACCTTTTTTCCCTGTTAATTGTATCTCACACTTACAAACCAAGGTAGCCATGACTTCTCCAGAAAAGCCTTTGCTAATTCCTCCAGGTTCATAAGAGGTCATTTTTCAGGGCTTTCCCAATGCCTTACCCATTTTTTTCTCCTTTCTGAGCTCTGTGTGTCTCTCTCCCATAGAGCTAGAACTGCATCAATCATCCCATCATTACAATTGCCTGTTTACTCACTTATTTCTTCAGATTATGCAGTGGTGTTTAGTTGGGGGGATGACAGAAGTTATGATTTCTTTATTTCCATATCTCCATAATCTTTTTAAATGTTAGGTAATTAACTTCAATTGACAGGCTAATTGAGTGATTATCACCTCTCATTTTTTTCATCCTGTTCAGTTTCCTAATGTCTTTTTCTGATTTTTTCTTTTCATTTTGAATTAGAAACTAATTATTTTTATTTTCTTGTTATCCAATAAGGAATTCAAGGCAAGCATGGGATACAATGTATTTTACAAACTATTACTTTTCTATAGGAACTTGATTCAAGGGATATATTTTCTAAATCTATACTTCCATTTATGCACAATAAACAGTCTTCATGCAGATCAAATAGGAAATCTGGATTAGGCAGAGGAAGTTCCTTGGGACTGTGTACTTCAAGTAAAGTGGAATCTGTGAAGAGAGAGATCTGTCTGTGTACTAGAGTTGGCCACTGGGCATAGCAAGTTCCTTCACTCAGCAGTACTCACTGAGCACCATTGCACAGTGGAGATTAGAGAGCAAAGATTTTAATGACTAAATTGACTTTAAGCAAGTTTTCAAGTTATGTCCTTTAAATGTATGTGAAATTAAGCTGCTTTCTTTCCACTTCACATAAATTATGCCTTATTGTCTAGTATGTCAGTTCTTACTAGAGACACAACTAAAATAAAAATAGTAAAAAAGAATAAGTTTCTCTCAATAAGTTCAATCAATGATAAACTTAAGCTGTCTGTTTTGCCCTCAGTTAAGTCAGGGGACACTGATTTAGATTCCTTCTATTATGTCACTTAAATAAATATTCTTTTATCTATGAAAACATTCTGGGAAATCACTATAGCAAATTGTTTAAAGCACTTGTAGATGGTGTAATTAAGAACTTGATTGGTAAAATTTGGGATAGGATACTCATAAAAATTGACATAAAATCTATCTCTTTTAGAAGTTCATCATCAGCTTTTATGACCCTTAAGTTCACTCTGACACCTGGCATTGTGCCACATGTGGGATTTGCAGTGTGAGTGGGTGGAGAGACCTGAGTGGACTGTGCTAGGAAGGACTTGGGCCCGGTCTCCTGAAGATCCTCACACAGATCCAGGCTCTACTACTTGACATGGAGCTGACTTTTGGCCATCAGTGACCTCACCCAACCCTGTCCTCTCATTAAGAATTTGAGTACAATAATTTGACTCTCAGGTATGTCCTATACATTGAGCAGGACAGCTTATTTCAAATTCCTGACATAGATTTGGACACAGAAGCTATTGGTTCCTCTTCTGCCTATGTCTACCCCAGGATTTGAATGCTTTGAGAAGCCATCTCTTGGAGTAAAGCATTTGTCTCTCCAATGTGTCATTGTCAGCTTCATGGGATGAGGTGGAGAATGGAACTCTTCCCTTACAAGCTTTCTAGCTAAGTTGGTGGCTTGGTTACACCCCCCAAAACCCCACCTCTATGGGTAAGTAAGCAGATTCTAGAAGCTGCTTATGTTTGCATATGCAGACACAAAAACAATAAGCATCAGGCAATGCATCTTGTACAGCCTCAGGAAAGTCTTCCCTCAATTTGAGTGGGATTTGCAGAGCCAGAATCTTTTCCTGCTTGAGAAGCCCTTCCTTTGGATAAATTTGTTTAAAGGCAAGAAATCAGCAGGCTTTTCTTCTACTGTTTTTGTCTGACTGAATATCTCTCATGAAAATAAGACATTGTTATATCGGTTTCACAGACATGGCTTTCCTTTCTTTCCTTTTCTCATCATGCAGCATTCTGCTACTTTTCTCTTTAAAGGAATGAACAATTAAACCCAAATTTACCATTTTGGTACTATTGAAAATTTTGCTGAAAGACTATATTTCAATCCTAGTTCTTAAAAAAATAATAATAATAAGGCATTACTTGCTTCATATTTAAGGACATTGCTTATCTTGGTCTTCATTAAAATTTTCTATTAGATTTTTATTAGGTGTAAATAATTAACAATAAGTGAAGCCACTAGGTTTTATATATTCTTTAAACTCTAATGGAGAGCTTTGATTTATAGTCCTTTGATCATAGTGTTATCGTGAAGCACCTGACATTATCTTGCCATTAGATAAGAAATGAACAACAGTATTCAAGCCACTATAGTTACAAAACTTTGAGCAATTTAAGATTCAGAGTAGGGAGAGAATAGTTGCAGAATAGCAAGTTTCTGAAAAGAGTTCTTTGTGCTGATGAACTTACACTGCAGGTAAATCTGAGTATTTACTGTAGGCATGACATGCAAACATGGTGGATGGGTTCTCAATTCAAATCAATTAATATTCACTGACTACCTGTTGTATGTTCTATGTGATAGTTGGCTGTTATTGAGTCTTGTTTTTTTTAGGGATAGTTTATTTCTCCTTAGGGGTATCATATAGCAGATAACAACAACAGAAGACTTTGCTTAATCAGATACTAGAGTGTACACTTATTCATTCATTCAATGTTTATTTTTATTTTTTAAGGATTTTATTATTTATTTATTTATTTATTTATTTATTTATTTATTTATTTATTTATAGAGAGCGGGGAAGGAGGGGAGAGAGGGAGAGAAACATCAATGTGTGGTTGCCTCTGTTGCGAACCCTACTGGGGATCTGGCTCACAACCCAGGCATGTGCCCTGACTGGGAATCATACACAGGGCCCTTTATTTTGCAGCTGGTGCTCAATCTGCTGAACCATACCAGCCAGGGCTCATTCAATGTTTATTAAGGACTTACTATACACTAGGCAAATACAATTCCATATTATCACATTGAAAGTATTTTAATATTCAGGGAGGTTTTGATTAGTTTGCAAACTTGAGAGTGTTAACTGAATTATTTGAGTAACAAGAATTGTCTCACCCTTATATGTCTTTTTGACAATATTTTCTAGTGTGCACCTTCCAAAACTTTATTATCAGGGTGCCCACAACACCGTAGCCAAGTAGATTCCCCCACCTGTCCCTCAGAGAATTTTTGGCTTTTCCCTTTTTGCCAACCCTGCACAGCCATGTGCCCATTCCATTTCCACTAATGATTAGAAAAAGAAGTATGATAGTGATAATCCTAAAAGGGGGTAAAACAGAGACTGCACTGAGAGGGATAGATGTTTGGAAGAAATGGGGTGACTCTACAAGATGAATTTCATGGTTAATTGTTCGATGACAGAGAATGGGATGATGTCAAGCACGGGGGTAGGAAACAGAGTGAAAGTTGGTAAGTGGGTATGAGAATAGTTGAATATTTGAAAGATGGGAAAGGGCTGTATGTTTACATTGATCATTTACAATGAACACAGACACAGTTTCCCACAGCACAGTAAGTAAGACTAGTCAATTAGAATGTGTATTCTAACAGCATCTCCTTTTAAACATTTGTGGTACCTCAGTTTAGGTTATTCTGTGGTGATATGTGAGTTAGGATATTCTAAATTCTGTTCGGATAGCAAACTGCATGAAAGTCTCAAGGGCATAAAACAATAGAATTTGTGTGTTGCACAGAGTGGATGTCTGAGGCAAATCAAAAGGGAGTTGGGTATCGCTGTCACAGGGCAACAGTAGTTTCATATGGAAAGGTGCACACATATTTAGATACACTGATGTGATGCAGGGGGTGGAAGAAAGGCCCTCTAGCTCCTATTCCATTCTATTCATATAATGAAACAGAAAACTACAGATCATTGCTGTAACTCCAGTTATCCCAGAAATCTCATTTTTACAAATGGAACATTTCATCCTAAAATTATTATCTTCCATTATTATGGAAGATAGAACAGTGGTAAATAGATTGTTGTCAACTTCAAGTGAATTCTACAGAGTGTCATGGTTTTGAAGGTGGGGTTATTTTTTTGGTAATCTTGAAATCCTTTGTATCAGTACTGCCCATTAAGCGTGTATGCCCCTTATATGAGTTAATGGTCTGTGTTAAATATATCCACTGGATATTCTATAGATGCCTCAAGACTATATACAAACTAGAATTTTTGAAGATATATCTTTCTTCTATTTTGCAGTTGAAAGTATTTTGGAAACTTAATTTAAACTAAAGAAATAAGTGATCCCTTCCTACCATTTCTAAAACTATGCTCTCCAGGAAATGTAAAATTCCACTAATTACAGAGGAATTCTGGTATCACACTTGTGGCTTTTTTGGATCTTTGGACTTAGAAGAAATTCCTACAATTTACTAACTTATTGATTATTTGCATACTGCTCTTCAGAAAAAAATCCTACAGCAATCCTGTTCTTGTCAATTGTTGTAACAGAGACAAAGACAATGTTTATATAGTACAGTATTTATCTTTATTGCTATTATTCAATCTATCCAGTGAACCAGTTCTTAAATTTCCCCTTGCCCCAGTTTCCCTAGTCCCATCTGTCCCCATATGGAAAATTTCTTGGTGAGAAGCGCTTCCCTGGCGTATATGTATGGTCCACCTGGCATTTCCTTCATGCAAAGCACTATTTGATATAATTAACCTTGTAAGCTTCAACAAGAAAAAGCCTGAACCAAACTGCCAGGCATGTTTGCAGGTCATGGCACCTGTCCTAACAAATGCTTTTAAAAGATGCCCTGACACAGGGTTCTCAGAATGGAATGCAGCCAAACAATTATTAATTCCTATAATTTAAACTGCAGCGTAAATGCCTGCAAAGGGCAAATTCAGCAGAGGTATTAAGAAAATAATCCAGACTGAGTTGCAAAATCAAATGAGATTCCACTTCCTGTGTGATTGAAATTATTAGCCTTTCCTTACTTGTGCTTTGATATGCACTTGGAGGGCTCTGGAGCTAGACAGACTAGCACACTCAGCACACAGGAAGTGAGAGCTTCCCACAGCTTCCCAGGACCATGAGCAGTGGGTGCAAATGTTCTTCTTCCTCTAGGGAATCACTAGCTTCCCAGCCTGATTGGTTCAGTATGTTTTCTTGTTTAATGGTGCTAAAAATACCTTAGAATCATTTTATAAAGCATCACAGTGAAGTTAAATATAATTCATTATTGTGTTTTTACAAGAAAGTAGGCAATTAGAAGAAGAGTCAAAGAAAGGGACACTAATTCATTCATTCATTCATTCAACTGATATATGATGGGGAAAATTTTGTATTTACTTTTAGGCTGTTTCTACTAATACAGAGAAAAGATAGGTCACAGTGTGTCCTCCAGAGACTTACAGCTTGGGCAGATGTGCAGAGAAGCAACTATGGGGTTGTACATATGTATTCTGTGCTTTGCAGTTTCATGTTCCCTTTTGCTATTGAAGAAATTTATTTTCCTGAAATAGGTTTCCCACTTGTAATCCTAAGGGATTCAGGAGATTCTTGGTGTGTCATATGTGCTGGGACATGCTTGCTCCCAGCCTTTCTTGCCCACCATGCCCAGCTCAGGCTTTGCCAGGCCCTATGATGGTAGGGACTGCAGACCCTCAAAGTGCCCATATGAATGCTTTGGACTCTGTGAGACACCCAGGTGTTTTTCTCAAAATGTGTTAAGGACAATGCTAACTTCTGCACCACAGAGCCATTCCTTGAGTTTTTATTTATCACCTCACTGCATAGTCTGCTCTGAAACCAGCTTGGAACCCTCATGGGGCTTGATGGTCAGGATAAGAATGAAAGTAAAGATTCTAGTGAGGAAGCCGAGGAGAAGGGCAGCTAGTTTCCTGAACTCTTACTAGCCATCATGGGTATTAACTCTTCTATTAGCCATCCCACCGTCCCAGCAGCAAATAGACAGTGCAGGCAAGCTGGGGAGACTTGAGAGGGCTGGTAAAAGGGACCTATGCATAGGCTTGTGCCAGAGCCTGGGACAGCAGAGGCCTAACTACTAGACCATGGAATACATGCCTGCATCAGGGGACTATGCACCTACTCCTCTCCCTCTCTGTCCCCCATCCTGCTGTGTTTCCTATTGGCTATACCCCAAAGCCAATGGTCACAAATCTGGCAGAGAGCAGAGTGGGGGTTAGGGACTGAGAATGGATTTCAATGACCCACCAGAAGCTACCTGAGCAAAACTCCTGTAAAGGCAGGTGCTTTCCTAGCCCCATTTCCCTCAAATGAAGCTTTATATTCAAGAAGTGAAACCAGAAAAGGAACTGTCTGGTTTAAAGCCTGGAATTAAAATCACACACCCTGTACTGAACACTTGCCTCTTTCCTGTAGAGGCCCATCCTATTTACTTTTGAGCCTCACTTTTGCCCCTCTTAGTATGAAATGTTCCTTGAAGACTCATGGATGTCTATTGGCCTATGGTGTTCAGTCATGTGTACTGGCACTCCCCTAGAGATGCTCAAAGCCTATGGGAAGCAAGGGGCAGACACATGGAGATGCTTAACATAAAAACTGAGCTGAAAAACTACCTACCTATAAAGTCATTGAATCTAAAGTCATCTCTTGTTTATGTAGTTTTCATAACAGCCTAAACATGATTTGAGAATTAAAATAGAATCAATGATTCAGTGATTATTAAGTTGTTTTACTATATCCAAAGAATCTGCTGCTTTTTGTCTATTAAAAAGAAGAATTAAGGCTAGCTCCAAGGTTTGTTTTGGCCTAGGAAAATAAGATTTTTTTCAGTTGAAAAGTAAGACTGTGAAAGGAGCAGAAGTTGGGGGGGGGGCGTAGAGAAAGAATCAGGAATTTGGTTTTGCATGTGTTAAGTTTGAGTTATCTGTAGACATCTATTATGGGTTGAATTGTGGCCCCAGAAATCCTAATCCCCAGTACCTCAAAAAATGTGACCTGATTTGGAAATAGAGTCAATGCTGATGTAATTAGTTAAGAGAGGGTCTGATTAAGATGGTAGAGTAGGTAAATGCTGTGCTTGCCTTCTCCCATGACCACATAAAAATTAAAGCTAAATTATAGAGCAACCACCATTTAGAACCCCCTGAAGCCTAGCTGAACAGAACTTCTGTAACTAAGGATATAATAAGAAGCCATAATGAAATATGTAGCAGGGGTGAAGGTGCAAAATGAGCTGGTTCCACATCCATGTGTGGCAGTTAAGAATTGGGATGGATATCTCAGTTGTGGAGGTCCCCACTGAGGAGTAGGAGCAAGGGATTGCAACTCAACAACTGGCTCCACAGCCTAGGCACCAGGGCCAGGAAGAGGAGTCTTCACAACAGCTGGTGTAGAAATCAACAGGGAGAGATAGAGTCTTGTTGAATCTTACTCAGTCCTGGAGAGATAGAGAGCTGTTGGAAACCCCAATGTCCTCTGGAAAGGCTGGAACTCAGACTCATTGCTCACAAATATGTTCCTTAAGTTCCAGGGAAGGGACAACAGGGCAAGGGCTGGAGGGGCAGCTCTTTCAAGGGCTAAAGTGCCCACAGGGATCCGGTATTTCTTTGTTGAACCCTCCCCCACAAAAAGGCCTGCAGGCAGAGGCAGGCACCAAATCTGAGTCTCCATCAACCTGGCTGGTACCATCCCTCATAGCCCTGGCGATTCTCTGAGGACCCACCACACCCAACTTATATTGTCCTGAGCCTCTTTCAGAGGTTGTTTCTCACAAGCAACCAGCCTCCACCCATGCTGCAGACTTTCTTAAAATATCTCAAAGGTCTACGAACCCCAGACAAGCAATGGCTGGCCTTGGCATGCCCTTTACTGCTTGCTAAGTGACACCAAGCCCAGCATTAGAGGCAGCCTGCCTGGATTCACAGCATAATCTTTCCAAGGCACCTTTAAGCCAGGTATAGACAACCACCAATTGTAGATCATTTTGTAGCTCCTACCAGGTGGCCCAGGGTGCACATAGGCAGAGGCTGACTTTGGCCTGCATTTGAGTCTCTTTGAAGAAAGCCTAAAACTAACACACTGGTGGCCAGCTTCAGACCACATCAGAACACCAGGCAATTAGCACCACAAATGACATACCCAAGGGGTGAGCTTGACAGACTCCAGATCCCTACAGTGAATTCCACCCTGTGGGGTCAGGCCTCACACAACCACTGTAGTCAAGACTCATCCTCATAGCCAGTCAGTGTTCAGTATAATGCCCCCTTCACTGATGTGCCAACTGCAATCAAGCCTCATGTACAACAGGCATGCACAAACAACACACACAAGGGACACTCCTGGAGCACCCAGTTCAGGTGACTAGGTAGACTATGACACTTGCCCACCCCCCACACAGTGTAGCTACTATACAAGACCACCATGCCAAGAATGAGAGATGTAGCAGATCTACCTAAATCATAGGAACAAACACAGGGAGGCAGCCAAAATGAGGAGACAGAAAAACATGTCTTAAATGAAAGAACAGGACACAACTCCAGAAAAAAATAAATAAATAAACAAAATGGAGGCAAGCAATCTACTAGATACAAAGTTCAAAACACTGGTTAAAAGGATGCTCAATGAACTTAAGGAAAGAGTAGATGAACTTAGAGAGAATTTCAACAACGAGTAAACAGAAAAGGACATAGAAACCATAAAAAATAACTATTCAGAGACAAAAACAATAACTGAAATGAAGAATACACTAGGAAGAATCAACAGCAGATTAGAGGAAGCACAGGATCATATCAAAGATTTACAAAACAAGGTAGTAGAAAACATTCAATCAGGGCAGCAAAAAGAAAAAAAAAATTTAAGAATGAAGATAGTTTAAAAGATCTCTGGGACAATAACAAGCATAACATTTGCAGCCTAACGGTACCAGAAGGAAAAGAGAAGCAAATAAGATTGAGAACATTTTTGAAAAAATAATGACTGAAAACTTCTCTAACCTGATGCAGAAAATAAACATACAAATCCAGGAAGCACAGAGAGCCCCAAACAAGATGACCCCAAATAGGTCCATACCAAGACACATCATAATTAAAATGTCAAAGGTTAAAGAGAGAATCTTAAACATAGAAAGAAAAAAGCAATTAGTTGCCTACAAGTGATGCGGACACTGGCTAGCAGTTTCTGCATCATTATGGATGAAATAAAACATACACATAGACTACCAAGTCTGGTGGAGGAAAAAGGATGACAGCATGACTTTTCTCTCAATGGGAGCAAAAGCCATGGCCTCTGCCATGACAGGCCTTTATTCTCTGTCTCCTGCCATTACCAGATGGTCCTCACTCACTATCCCCAGTTACAACCAAGGAGTCAATGCCCCTATTCCCATCACAGGAGGATACTAGCAAATGAAAACGCAAATATGGTTGAGCCCATTACACTGGTCCTTGCAAGGTTTAGCACTTGAAGGGTGAGGGAGTTTTGGCAAAAAGCAAGCTTTAGAGCAGGTATATTGCAAATATGATTACCCACAAGAGAACCTATCAATGGGCGTGGGTCCTGTGCATCTCCAAGTGGGAGCTGGGCCCATGCCATGCAGAAGGGTCTGCCACATACAAGGGAGCTCCCCTAAAGCTATCAGGTGATTTCTCAAAATAAAAAAAAATATAGGCCAGAGGGATTTGCACAAAATAGGCGAAGCGATGAAAAGCAAAAATCACAGTGGAGAGTATCTGTGAACAGAGCAAAGCACACAGGTGTGAGTCCCTAGCTCTACAATCCACTGAGCAAAGGAAAATCCACTGAGGGAATAGACAAACCAGGGTTACCCTAATCTGGGGTATAAGATATTGGGCTTGTTACTTCTATCTTACTCCTACAAACTAGAATCATAATGGTTACACCATAGTTATATCAGGGATACATTTAGTGAATGTATCCTTGGAGACCACAGTTATATCAGGGAGACCTTTACTGAATACTTGCCAAATTAATAAATGGCTGTGTTATTATGTTAAGCACACTAATGGAATGGCAACTATTTCATATTTTGTTCTAGTTCTGTTTTATATAGTAGCATAAACATAAAAGTGTTGATTTAGGATTTTTTAACAAGTGACTATTCAGAAATCTGAAAAGCAATACATTAAACCAGCACTGATTGTTGAATAAAAATGCATTCAGTTTTTCCTTAAATTTTATTTTAATTGTTGTTCACATACAGTTTTCTTTTACTCCCATCCCAGCACAACCCCCAGCCCTCCCCAGCTCCCTCCCATTTCCACCCCCCCTAGTTTTTGTCCATATGTCCTTTATACCTGTTCCTGTAAACCCTTCCCCTTTTCCCCTGAAATTCCTTCCCCTCTCCCCTCTGGTTACTGTCAGCCTGTTCTCTATTTCAGTGTCTTTGGTCATATTTTGCTTGCTTGTTTGTTTTGTTGTTTAGGTTCCTGTTAAAGGTGAGATCATATGGTATTTGTCTTTCACTGCCTGGCTTATTTCACTTAGCATAATGCTCTCCAGTTCCATCCATGCTGTTCCAAAGGGTAGGAGCTCCTTCTTTCTTTCTGCAGCATAGAATTCCATTGTATAAATGTACCATAGTTTTTTGATCCATTAATGTACTGATGGACACCTAGGTTGCTTCCGACACTTGGCTATTGTAAATTGTGCTGCTATGAACATTGAGGTGCATAGGTTCTTTTGGATTGGTGTTTCAGGGTTCTTAGGATATAATCCTAGCAGTGGGATTGCTGGGTCAAAAGGCAGATCCATTTTTAGTTTCCTTAGAAAATTCCATACTGTTTTTGAAATCCAAGTGGCACAAAATGCAGTTCAGGGAAACTCTTTCATCACTTCCCAGCAGCCACTCAGCTGGGATGTATCCAACAATGGCAACTGACACCACTGAACCATGCCTTGCACATATGTCCGGAAATACTTTGTGCATAAAGAAGACACACACATGAACAGACATACTCGGTACTCAGATTTCCAACCTCTTTTCTTCAAATACGGTTGAAAGCATTCTACATCACCACTGTACACTTTGTTTTTTCATCTTTATCTATTTTATGCTATTTCTTAGAGCTTTTTCTGTCTCTGTACATAAAGGATTTCATTCCCTCACCCCATCTAACTCCATGGCTTCAAAGTATTTCATTTTCTGAATATAACACAATGTATTTAAACATTCCTTCTTGATAGGTATTTAGGTCATTTGCAATATTTTACTACTATAACTAGAGTTTCCATGAGTAACCTTGGCATGTTCTATTTTCTACATGACCACATATATCTGTAAAATAAATTTCTGAAAGTGCAATTTCTGGATCAATGGATATGTCAGTTTTAATTGGGATTGAAATTGTCAAATCACCCTCCAGGCAGTTGAGACAGTTCTCATTTTCCCCGACTGGAATTTGTTCATGGACTCACTTGCTAAAACTGTGTACTATCAACTATTTTGATTTCGTTTTAATCTGATAGGTGAAAAATTAAATTTCCATGTAGTTTTCATTTGCATTTATATCATTATGAAACAAAAACACTTCCATGTTTAAGAACCATCTGAATTTCATCTTTTGTCAACTGTTTATATCCTTTATATATTTTTCTGTTAGATTATGTAATCCCTCTATACATGTTAGGAAAATAGGTCTTTTATTTATGGCATAAATTTCAAGTATACTTTTCTAGCTTGTCCTTTGCTTTTTGTTTCATTTATGAAGATTTTTAACATACTTTTTATGTAATAAAATTAATCAATACATTTTTATGGCTTCTAAATTTGTCTCATAAACTATAAAGCTTTTGCTTCTCTGGGATTATAAAACAATTATCATAGTATTTCTTATATTTTTCTTAAATTTTCACTTTTTGCTTACCTGAGGTTGTTGGTGTCAGTTAAGCATTTTCCCCAGATGGCAATTCACTTGTCCCAACATCAATCACTGAATGATCTTTATTTTTCTTTAATCTAAAATAATTCCTTTATTATATACAATATGCACAAATATATTTAAGTCTATACCTGAATTTTTGATTCTGTTCTATTGTTCTGTATATTTACTCTTGAGTTAGATGTGTATTAATTTAATTATGGCTTTATGCTATAATTATTTCCTGGAAGAATTAGTACTCTCCATTTATTTTTTCTTTTCCAGATTTTTTTGATATTTTTGTTTCTTTAATTTTTGAATAAATTCATCTAATTTCAAAAATGTCTCAGCTTCTGTCAAGATGGCAGAGGCAGTAATGTACTACTTGCCTCCTCCCACAACCACATAAAAATTACAACTAAACTACAGAACAACCATAACTCAGAACTACCTAAAATTTAGCTGAACAAATATAGAAGAAACCGCATTGAGGCTGGAAGGAGGGGCAGAAATGCAGAATGGGCTGGCCCCTCACCCATATGTGGCAGTTAAAAATTGGTAGGGATATCTCAACTTCAGATGTGCCCCCCTGAGGAGCAAGGAGTCTCAGCCCCAAACCAGGGTCTCCAGCTCAGGGTTTTAGCTCAAAATAAAAAGTCCCCATAATTTCTGGCTGTGAAAACCAGCAAAGATTGTGGCTGAGTGAAACAGAGAGCTTTTGGAGTCTCAGGCATTCTTCCAAAAAGTCCTGCAGAGACTTCCACACTGATGGACTCACTCATTCCAGCACTGGGGCAGCAGTTTAAAAGACTCCAGAGACTTATTCTAGGAAACTGAATTATCTGGGTTCAGGTGAAGACTGGAAGGAAGCTTTCTCCCACACAGAATACTGGCAGAAGCAATTATTTCTTTGCTGAGAATTGTTTTTTATTCCACAGGTGCAAGCAGATAAAATATCTGAGTCTCCATCAAACTGGCTAACACTGTTAAACCCAGTCCTGGTGACTCCCTGAGACCCTATATCACCCAACTTTCAGATTCACCCAAGCTGCTTCGAGTGGATTTTCCACAAAAATGGCCTGTTTTGTGTCATGTTGCAAATTTTCCTAAAATCTCTCAAAGTTTCACAAACCCCAAATAAGTAGCATCTGGCTTCAGCATGCCCCATATCACTTGCTAAGAAACACCAAGCCCAGCATTAGTGACAATTCACAGCTTAGCCTCACCTGGGCACCTCCAAACCCAGAACAAGTGATAACCATCTGCAGAGAACTTTGTAGCTCATACCAGATGGCCCCGGGCAGAGCACAAACAGCAACCGATCTTGACCTGCACCTTTAAAAGGCCCCCAAACCTACACACCTGGTAGCCAGCTTCAGTCCACACCAGAACACCACCCAACCACTTCCACAAATGACACATTCAAAAGGCAGATTCAGCAGACACTAGAGCCCTGATACAACAAATCTTGCTCCATCAGGTCAGCCCTGGCACAGCAGCTCCTCCACTGTGATCAAGGCCAGTGCACAAAACCAATCATCTTGAGGTAAATCCCTCCCATTGGCAGGCCAAAAGAAATCAAAGCTCAACTACAACACAATGGCACACACAACCCACACAAAGGAAACAATTGGAGCACCTGGATCAGGTCAGCAGGGAAACTGATACTGGGACTCACAGAACACCTATTGCATAAGGCCACTCTACCAGACCAACAGACATTAACAGCTCTCCCAAATCCATAGCAACAGATACAGGGATATAGCCAAAATGAGGAGACAAACATGCTCCAAATAAAAGAAGGGGACAGATCTCCAGAAAAAGAACTAAACAATATGGAGACAAGTAATCTACCAAATACAGAGTTCAAAACACTAGTTATGAGGCTGTTTATGATCTCAGTAAGAACTTCAACAAAGAATTAGAAAACATAAAAATTAAGAGAGAAACATAAAAAAGAACCAGTCAGAAATGAAGAATACAATAGATGTAATGAATTCATTAGGGGGAATCAACAAATGATTCAAATGAAGTAGATCAAATGAAGTAGAGAATCAAATCATCAATTTGGATGACAAAGTAGAAGAAAACACCCAATCAGAACAACAAAAAGAAAAAAAGTCACCCCAAATAAGGATAGTTTAATGGACATCTGGGACATCAAGCATACCAACATTTGCATCATAGAGGTACAAGAAGGAGAAGAGAGAAAGCAAGGGTTTGAAAACCTATTTTAAGAAATGATGACCAAAAACTTCCCTAACTTGGAGAAGGAAATAGACCTACATGCTCAGGAAGCGGAGTCCCAAACAAGATGAACCCAAAGAGGCCCATACCAAGAAAAATTGTAATTAAAATGACAAAGGTAAAGACAAGAGAGAATCATAAAAGCAATAAGAGAAAAGCAGTTAGTTACCTACAAGGAAACTCCCATAAGATTGTGATCTGATTTCTCAACTGAAAATTTGAACATTGGAAGGGACTGGGACAAAATATTAAAAGTGATGAAAAGGAAAGGCCTACAACCAAGACCTCTCTACCCAGCCAGCTATCATTTGGAATTGAAGGACAGATAAAGAGCTTTCCATATAAGAAAAAGCCAGAGGAGTTCATCAGCACCAAACCTGTATTACAAGAAATGTTAAAGGGATTTTTTTGAGAAAAAAAAAGAAAAAAACATAAAAAATATGCATAACAAAATGCCAATAACTGTACATCAACAAACAATTACTTTAAATGTAAACTGATTAAATGTTCCAATCAAAAGTTATAGGGCACCTGACTGGATTAAAAAAGATCCTTACATAAGCTACAAGAGATTCCAAACTGAAAGGTACACACAAACTGAATGTAAAAAGATGGTAGAAGATACTTATAAAAATGGAGACAAAAAAATAAAAGCTGGGGTAGCAATACTTATACCAGAAAAAAATAGACTTTAAAACAGACTACAATGAGACAAAGAAGGACCCAGCAATTTCACTTCTGGGTATTTATCTGAAGAAACCTAAAATACTATTTCAAAAAGACATGTGTTTATATGTTCACTGCAGTGTTATTTACAATAGCAAAGATATGTAAATAACCTAAGTGCTCATAAGTTGATGAATGGATGAAAAAGAAGTGTTACATATACACAATAGACTATGACCACAAAAAAAAAAAAAAACCATGAAATTTTGCCATCTCTAGCAAGATGGACAGACTTAGAGAATATTTTTCTGAGTAAAATAACTCAAACAGAGAAAGACAAATGCCATATGATTTCACTTATATGTGGAATTTAAAAACAAAATAAACAAACAAAAGAGAAACAAACTCATAAAGAGCAAATTTTGATGATTGCTCGATGGGAGGTGGTAGAAGGGGAGGAGTAAAAAGATGGAGGGATTAAGAAATACACACTGGTAGTTACAAAACAGTTATGGGACCCTGGCTATGTTGCTCAGTGGATTGAGTGCCAGCCTGAGAACCAAAGGATTGCTGGTTCTATTCTCAGTGTAGGGCACATGTGTGGGTTGTGGGCCACGTCCCCCATAGGGGGTATGTGAGAGGCAACCACACATTGATGTTTCTCTCCTTCTCTTCTCCCTCCCTTCTCCTCTCTAAAAATAAATAAATAAAATCTTTTAAAAAATAGTCATGGTTATGTAAAGTTCAGTATAAGGAATATAGTCAATAATATTGTACTAACTATGTATGGTGTCAGATGGCTACTAGATTTTTCGGGATAATCACGTTGTTAGTTATATAAATTTCTAATCCCTATGTTGTACACCTGAAACTAATATAATATTGTACATTAACTGTAACTAAAAGATAAAAAAAATTTTTAAAATCTCATCCTGTTTTTTAATGGAAATATGTTAAGTTTTAGATTTACTTAGAATGGATAGTTTCATAGAAAGTTAATCACTTTATATATATCCATATTGCAAACATTTTTGTACATTTGTTTTAGTCTTGAAGAAGCAATTATAATATTTGTGTTTTAGAATTCTCTGTAGTTTCCTGAGTATAAATATCATTTTTTTTTCTTTAAGCTCGCCATACTTTCTCCTGTATTTCTGTGTATAGAAACATGGGCTATAGTATAAAGTGTTTTTATAATTGTTAGTGCAAGAATATCTATGGTGGGATTTAGATTTGTATTTAGTATATCAGAAGACCTCATCAAATACTACCTTATATACATAGTGTTCATCCTTTAAAAAAACATTAAAATGTCAATGAACAAGGATCAAATTACAGTGAAAAAATGTTTACATATCCTTGGGATTAATGAATTTCCCAAGATCATCTAAAAACCCTATATGTTTATTAATAAAAGTCTTACTATAATGAAATTATGGGGACAAGACCAGAATGTCCATGAGGCTAGTCCAAATGCTTTATTCTGTGATAAAAATCCTGTTTTAGAATTTTTGATATTGGATAATCAAATACAAGAGTCTATGTTTGAAGTACATCATGTCTGTGTAGTTCCCATGGAAAAGATATTTACAAATTTTCTTCTCATTAACCCAACAAAATATTTGATATTACTTTATGCCACTGAATGTGGCATTTTCAAGAGTTGCACAAAACTGACTAATTTGACTAATTCAGCAGGTTAATTCCTTCCTACTCCTAAAAAAGTCCTATATTTTAAACATCAGCAAAATTTTAATAATATACAAAACTAACTGATGACAATTAATATCTTTCCATAAAGCAATATATGAAAGAGGTCTAGCTGGGCTTCTTTTTTTTTTTTAATGTTACCAACACTTAGCTACAGACATGGACAGGTCTCTTAATTGAGTTTGTCTTACTCAGTTTATAAAGCCTGATGGTATATGAAGAGTAGGCACATAGCCCAAGTAGTTGGTAGGACAGGTAAGAGTGGATTGGGCATGGCCAAAGGAGAGGAGAAGTAGTTGAGAGCTTTGTCAAAAACAAAGCAGACATAACAGAGATTTGAATTAGCAATAACACACAGAATATGAGTTAATATTTGAGAAATTTGATGTGGACATGGAAAAATACATTTTACTCGCTACACACTGGGTTGTATGCAATGAAAGGAAATAACATAGTTTCAAGATTTATTCAAGTCCTAAGTGAAGATTGGTGTGCATTCATCACATGAGACTTCTAAACTCTCTGCAGGTTCAGCTTCAGTGCATTGTCTAATGAAGAATGTGGTCAGGCTCAGAGATATCATTGAAACTTTGCCCTTAATTAAAGATATAGTATAAGATGTGGGGAAAGTGGGCACAGAGGGAATGGAGATTGTGATGCTTTAAAGGCATGGAAAAACTACGTGTAGGACACTCACCAATAGGTTTTAATAATCAGCTTCCTTTGATCAAGGACGTAACTTTGTGAATCCCTCAATAGTTCATTAATGTAATAAGGAACCTATATTCAACATTGCAGAGAAAAGAAAAAAATTATGTATGTATATATGTATGTATAATCTCCACCTGAGGATATGTTTTATTGATTTTAGAGAAAGATTGGAGGGGGAAAGAGAGACATCAATGTGAGAGAGAAACATCGATTGGTTACCTCCAGTATATGCCTTGAACAGGGATTGAACCCAAAACCTGAGTATGTGCCCTGAGGGGGAATTGAACCCACAACCTTTTTTTTATGTGTATGGAACCACACCCCAAACAGTTGAGCCACCTGGCCAGGGAAGAAAAACATTTTTTTAAATGAAATACAGGTATTGTGCTTTTTATAACAATGAATTTAATTGACAATTATTGTTTAAAATCTTTGCATCTATTCATGGGAGAGATTGGGCTGTAAAATTCCCTTGCAATGATACACTCATGGGATTTTGGTATGAAACTTATGCTGGTCTAATAAAATAAGTTAAATGCTTTTCTCTTGTTTTCTATTCTTTTGGAAAATTTGTGCAAAATTTAATGTTATTTTGCCCTCAAATATTTTGAAGAAATTACTGGTAGGTAGAACAGCCATGAATTCTCATCAGTGGCACCATTTAGTTCTTTGAACTAAAATAATTTTTCTCTGAGCCTCTGTCTCAGTATCTGCAAAGTTGATTTTATATCTACTCTATCTTTCAAACTCATGGTGATAACAAGGCCGTCTTGCATGTAAAGAGCCATGGAAATATACCATAAACATCCTTTAAGTCCTAAAATCTATTTTATGTAAGATGGCAAGTTCATGGAGAAGAGTAAATGGTGTGGTCAGAAAGTCAAATCAAAATGTACGAAGGTAAATGCATCCATGGTCATAAAAGTGATACTCTGCACCAAGGTGAGTTACACTAACAAACCCCAGTATGGTCAAATGGCCCAGCTTCCCCTAGTCAACCTGCCAGATGGAAAGCCAAGGGACACCATCCTTTTCCTGTCTTCCATATTCATCAGCAAGCATCTGTGGTATATGGGTAAATACCTGACATAGAACATTAGCAGTGCAAATTTAAAGATGTGTGTGAGAGTTTAGATCAAAATTGAACTTTTATTTTTAAGAAGAGACTTTTAAGTTAAAAAAATGGAGTGGGTAAGGTAGAGGATTACCCAGCCAACTGGAGTTACTTTCTTTCTGTATCTCAGAAAATCATACAAGAATTTTGTTTGTGATGGAACCTTTAACAACTACCTTGATCTTAGCAGATCAACATTTTTCTAGTGCATGGAGCAGAAACTGTGGATGCCCTGTGCTGTCTGTGGCATCTCAGCCAACCCAGGCTCACTGAGGAGAAGTGGCATGGTCCTGGGCCAGCTGTGAGAGGCACTGACATGCAGGAGAATGCTCAACAAATGAGAAAGAGGAGTCTGTAAATAAATATTCCAATTCATTGTCCCTCAAAGGGCTACTCTGAGATGTGTACCCCAGGGTTTGCACTAAGTTGAGCCCTCATGGTCCATAGGAGTTGCCCTTCATTTATTCTTTTATTGACTGCCCTGTCTTTCTTTTTGATTTCCTAGTCCCTCCAAGCACTTCGTTTTGGATCACATCCTAAGCAAACTACATGCATTTAGGTCCTCGTTTCAGGGTCTGCTTCTGGGGGATCCCAGACTAAGTTAGTGCATCTGTCATATTGTCGACTATTAGCTGCCTCCAGGTAGTGCCATTTTTTATGCTAGGGAGAAGAGAGAGCTCTGTTTTAACTCATCAGCTCAGTATTTCATATTTTCTCCCTGCTCCATGGCAACTTAAAAAAAAAACTTGATTGACTTGGGTGAAGCAATGGTACTCCATTAAAGGATGTTTATATTGAGTTTAGATTTAATTTTAGTTTGAGTGCTCCATCTTTAAACAAAATAGCAGCTGAAATTTTTCCAAATGGAATGTTTTCAATAATTTGTAAACTACATTTTACAAATGTAGTTTGCAAAGGAATTTGCTGCATAGACAGAGGTCTCTTTGGTTGACTTGGATAAAGCATGGGGTTCACTAAACCACTACGTAATATAAGACCATAAAATCAAAACTCCCACAAGTTTCCATGCAAATAGCTGCAATTTTTATCCACTGGTTTTCACTCAGTCTAAGAGTGATTATTCCAAAAAGGATGCTAGAGAAGGAGACTGTAGGGAATATGTCAAAATCTTTATTGATTCATCCAGTTAT
Source organism: Anoura caudifer (assembly GCA_004027475.1). Classification (NCBI taxonomy): domain Eukaryota; kingdom Metazoa; phylum Chordata; class Mammalia; order Chiroptera; family Phyllostomidae; genus Anoura; species Anoura caudifer. The sequence continues at coordinate 310,457 of PVKU01000910.1, read as the reverse complement.
TCATTTATTAATAGGATATTTATTAAACATTGAGTTTATTAAAGGTATTTATTTTACTCAAATTTTGTGGAAGATAGTGCAACATAATTTTGAGGACTCAGTTGGTTTTATTTAGGGTTTGATTTATATTGTGTGTTTTGTTTTTCTTACTTTCTGATCCAATACTAAGTCAAATTGGAAGAAAAAGTAAAGCTATAATTAGCCTCTGGACTAGAGAAAGGAAGAAGGACTGTTTAGCCCATAAGTTAGTGAAAGGGTATGAAGAGTAAACTGTTTGGGGTCTGAGTAAACCTCTGCTATGAAGATAGCCTCTTTCCACTGTTGAGCTTTTTCTTTTACTTTTCTTTTTTTTTGTGTTTGTGTTTTAAGATGAGAAAATAGAAAAAACAATATACAAGTTTTTTTTTTTAACATTTTTTATTGTTGTTCTGTACAGTTTTCTGCTGTTTCCCCCCACCTTAATATACAAGTTTTAGACTAGAGCTAACTGGATATAGCTCAGTCCAAAATGGGAAAGTGAAGGAGTGAAAGCTAGAGAGCTGGGCCTTTGCTCTGGAGAGTGCAGAGCTTCTGGGCTCTAGCTTTGCTGGGAGGCCCATGCCTCTTCAGGATTAAATTTCCACTGATGTTTCTTTCTCCAAGAAAGCTGTTGTCCCATGTTATGAAGTATTACAGGTCATCTAAGTGCTATTCCATATTTTTTTCCTTCCTTTAAGAAAGTTCCTTATTGTGTATGTTTTGGGAAGTGTGAATGTGCTAAGGGCCAAAGCAGGGAAATCTTCCTCTGCATGTGGGATGTGATCTGAACCAGGTGGATCTAAAATTGGGCACTTCCCTGAACTGACTGTATGTAGGGATGTAATTTCATTGTCTGAGAAAAGTTACTCTGACCTCTAAAGTCTCTTGGCATAGAATAAAACACAAAGTTTTCCTTGTGATTTTGGATGCTGAAAATTGCAGACTACTTTCTGCTCCACTTCTAGCATAGACCCTTATAGCACTTGATTTGTGGCCTCATTCAATTAATTTCTTCTACTTTTCATTCTGCCATTTCTTCTCCATTATTTATTTTTTAAAAAATATTGTATCATATTATTTTGCGTATCACTTGGAGTCTTTTGAGAATAAAATTAATATATTCGGAGAGCATTTACATTCCATAAAACTCAATACACTAGCAAATGGCTTTAAATTATAGCAGAGAAGAATTAATTTGGATATTAAGAAAAATGTACTGGCTATCAAGGTTGTTACTTGCCAAGAAGTGCTGTTTCTGCAGGTATTTTAATGGGAATCTACTCTCTGAAGCAGTTTAGTTGAAGTCCTGTTTATATATAGAGAGATGTGCTCCATTTTTTCCAAGATGAAAGAATTAGAAACTCAAATCACTGAGTTTCTTTTTTTTTTGTGACTAAAAAGGTCAACAGTTGCCAAACCTCTGATGTTAGCTGGAAGAATTAAAAAATAAAAATAAAACAACCATAAACTTCTGCCCAATCCTTGCAGGTAAATTATCACAAAGAAGGAAACTCCTCTGTGTAACTTATAGTTAGACTTGAAGAATGCAATAATCTGCTTATTTAGATAATTAAAGCTAAACCCACCCTTCTTACAGTCACTCTAGTTACTCTTAGCCAAGCGGCTGCTGGTCACACAAGCACAGCTGCACTGCAGGTTTTGGCACCAGGCTAGCCCAGGAGATGCAGCCCAACCATATCAGAGGGCAACCCAGCACTTAGTGGGGATAAGCTGAGCTGTGCTGCAGTAACCAACGCTGGTCCGAATGGCAGTGTGGGAAACAGCAGTTTATCCTCAGATCTGCTATAGGCCCATTGCACTTCAATGGGAGTTCTGTTTATTTTTGTTGCTCAAAAACCAGGCTGATGGAGCTATCACCTCTTTGAAAGTTGCCAGCTGTGGGTCACAGGGAGAGAGAACTCTGGAAAGTCTTGCATTAGCAATTGCATGTTTGGCTGGGAAATGAGGCATATCAATCCCACTCATGACTCATCGGGTACAACAATTACGTGGTCTCATCCATCCAACAGAGTGCCAGAAGTACAATGCTACAAGGAGAAAGAACTAAAAATAATTAAGGACAGCACTAATAATTCTCTAGCATGTGCTTTCTCTCCCCCCTCTGTCATTTTCTCTTTTTGTGAAATGCAGAATTGGTCAAAATTGTTGGGTACCTGTTACCATGAGAATGTCTTCTTCTCTGAATTCAAGAAAGACAATAAATATCTGTTGATAATGTGGAGTGCTGAAAGCTTCTAGATTATTTATTGGAGGAAAATACATGATTTATGATATAAATTGGACATGAGCAATATATATAAGAATGCTAAAATTTTTATTCCTGTGCACTTTTCCTTTTAAAGATCAGTAAGACAGTCTTTAAATTCTAAGGAAATGACCTATTTTGGCTTTAATAAAATCACTTGATTCTTTATTTAGTGCTAAGCTAGACAACATGCCAAGATGTGGTAATTAACTGAACTATGAAATACAAAGGGAAAGAATAGACAGTTGTTTTAATCAATTGTTACGCAAATCTACACTCTAGCATGATATCCACCAGGCAGCATGATGTATCTTGTTGCATTTGGTACAAGGAACAAATTGTACATTAACTGGAGAATGTCAATGTTGCAGCATCCATATTTGAAAAAATCCAGTATTTTAAAGATTTCACTCTTTGGCTGTGTATGTGGAGGCAGTATTGTTAAACTTGGAGTGGAAAATAAATCCTATGAGTTATTAAGGCTCAAAATAAGTGATCAGTATATACCTGAGTTTCTTCACTTGGGAATAGGTGAAAGGTTTAATATTCTTAAGCTTTTGCAGGGAACTACTGCTTCAAATAATAAAGTTGGTGTGTTCACTGTCAGGATAATTTCCATCTTTGGTTCAGATTCACAGAAGAAACATGGACTTCTAGATTTAATTCAAATAAGCCTTTTGAGGGGCATCATCAATAGGATCTGTATTCTTGTTAAAGAGATTAAAAATTATAGTTTTTTTCCATGAAGAGTTATCTCTTGAAACAAGATTTATGTTTAACTTCTAAGAAAATAAAGCATATTTAATTTAATATGAAAATATTTAGAAATTCTGCTTTTCAGAAATAAAGGGGAGAGGCTGGATGGTTGTTGACAATGCTACAATAAGATAAATATGTGTAAGAAGGGCTTCTGAGCATTTGTAACTCACTTCCAATCTATGTACTGGACAATTAGGTTGCACAGCACAATTGTAAAATTAGCCTTGAAATATATTCTTTTACCTGCTTTGGTCTTAAGATTCGAATTTGCATGAGAACCTTAGGCTATTTAGATCATTTTAATTTTATTTTTCATTTCTGCATAGCATGCAGCTGCTTATTCTATACACTTATGCACTTTCTTGAAGTAACACTTTTGTGGTAGGTGGAGAGAGGAGCAGAGCAAGGACTGCAGGCCAGGTACAGAAAGCCACCAGGTGGGAATCCCTAGGTGCTTAGCAACAGGCAAAACTGGGAAAACAAAGACCTGGCGGTAAGAGGGAACAGGGAAAGGTTACCCCAGGGCAACCTAGAATTTGACTGGTCGTTCCGTTTGGACCCTGTGATCTTTCATATTACTGGTCATGTGGTTTGAACCCTCCCCTGACCTTTCCTCCCTTGGCATGTTGCTAGTCATGCAGGATAGACCCCTTTCCAGACGGAATGAACATGAGAGTTGGAGAGCAGCCCTTAAGCATTAAGCCCCTAGGCTAAAGCATTAAGCCCCTAGGCTTAATGCTGACCTGCATAAAACACACCTGGGCCTCAGTTGTGTTTCAGCTTTAGGCCCAGAAAAGTAACAAAACCAGACAAGTAATGCCATGGTTGACATCAGAACCCACTGCATTGACTGATGACTGCCTGCCTTGGGGCTGACCAATCAGTAAAGACCATGACCTTAAAAGGACAAACCAGGAAAGCTGATTAGTATTCAATGGAGATCCTCCCCTGGGACCTCTCTTAAAAATCTCTACCCTTAAGAGCCCTCAGGACAAAAAAACCCAGGCACTCCTCCTCTCAGGGGCATGCCTGCAACTTTCCTCTTGCTTCTTCTTCCCCCAGGGCATTAACCATTATCTTCCTCTCTCCTAAGCTCCAAAGGCCTTTCTTTTGCCTCTGTAATTTTTTTCCTGAGCCCATTTCTTCCACAACTCACTTCTACCCCTGACTTCCTAAATAAACTTTCTGTTACAGTTTGAGTCTTAGATCTTAATTCTTTCTTAGTCAGGACCCAGGCACCAAGGTTGCTGAACCGAGGTCCAATCTGACCCCACAGGGCTAATGCCTGGTGCCATTCTTGCTGCTGCCAAAACTTTCATGTAAATTTCACTAACCCAAACTTTGCACTAATTAACTCAAGATTTTACACTTACAGGTAGGTCCTAAAATAGTGTTGTATAACAAATTTTATTTTGCAAAAACTTGAAAGTTTTCCTTTTAAGGAATTTTGTTTTAATGTGCAGATTGGAATTTGAGAGTTTGTTATACAGGATTAATGTTCCTGAAGACACACAAGAGGAATACTCTGAAGAAGGTCAACCATTAGAAAGATACCACTTGATTTTGGCACTGTAGCCTGCATTTGGCTCTCGATGAGTCGATGTTTTCTTGACAGAATTTTTGAGTACACCCCCATCTTTTTTTGCTACAATTGATTTCAAATTATTAATTTCAGGAAACAGTGATTTGCTACTAACAATCCCTTTCTGGAACAACTTTTTGTGTTTGGCATGCAGTTATTACTGACTCAGGGACCTACTGGAAAAGTTGTAACTGACCCAGGTTGAGTCCCAAATTAAACAGATGCACATTTCAGCATTATCCTCCTTACAAAAGAAGCCAAAGACAAAGCAGCATGCATATGGGTAGAAACTTAAAAGTCTAGGCCTGGTGGCCTTCTTCCAAAAGACTCTTAGCCACTAGAGAGAACAGCTGGAATTACAAAACTGCTGTAAGGACAAATCCTGGTCTTAAAATGTGCCTACTCTATTAACATAGCTCTTCTCTGGGATGATCACATTTCAGGTCCCTCTCACAGTATTCAACATTTCAACTGCTATACAAGACAAGCAGATTTTCTCATTTTTGCTCTGTGGAACTTTATACAAGTTCTTAGCCCCATTTATGCCTCTGTGTCCCTATCTACAAAATGGGTAAGATAATTGCATCTACCTGAAAAGATGGAAAGTAGAATATAAGGGCTAGTCATTGATATTATTTATATTACTATTTTAGAAAAAACTGTTCTGTGATAACTAACACTAAAGTTACTGTAAACACATTGAGTAAAGTCTTGTTAATATAATAAATACAATATTTTCCAAAATTCACTCTGCACTGTCAATCTTTAGATACTGTAATAGGTAACATTGGAGATAAAATTTGCATTTATATTTTTTAAAATACTTTATATTGATTGTACAGCATGCAATAACTTTTATATTATTAATTTGTTTAGTTTAATAATCAGATTTCTAATCTCTATATAAAGATGTATTTATACACACAGGATGGGGCAAAAGTAGGTTTACAGTTATAAGTACACAAAACACAGTTTATTATTGTATTATTATTTATTACTTATAGTATTTTTCAAGCAAACTGTAAATTATATGTATATAATTTATTTATATAAATTTTACATTCAACTAGTCTGAATGTTAATGCCTAATCAGAGGTAATTCATAAATATTTGTATATAAATAAATATAAAATTGAATTGTGTTAAGATATACTAATGGAAAGTAATACTTCATGTGTATAGATTGTACTTTACTGATATTAAATGTAGTAATATGAAAATTAATTGAAGAGTTAAAAGATAAGATAAAAGTTGATATACTTTGACATTGAAATTTTTTTTCTTTTCTCCTTCTGGATTTATGAGAGACCTAGATTGATTTCTTTATACTTAAACAATTTTAAGTCCTTGAGGTAGTGCAAATTGCAAACAAATGTAAAAATCAAAAAGTGAGGGAATATGGTTTAAAAAGGCAGATTAGGCACATCCTTTTACTTGTAGTTCCTCCTGAGACTCTATCATACCAACATCAGGCGAGGGGAGAAAGGAATAAAGCTTTAATAGAGAAAAATTATAGGGGAGGTTAGGACATGGGGCTCAGGGCAAATAAATTCATCTATAAACAAAAGATCACAGTAAATTTTCCAAGCTAAACAGTGGGTGGGAATGAAAGGCAGAGTAGTTTCACATTGTCATCTAAAGGGGCAAAGGAAACCTGGGGCATCAAGTGAGCAGGTTCAGGGAGGGTGAGAACCAGCAGGTGAGAGAGGAAACTGAGGGTTGAAACATGAGATTGCTGCATTGATTGACATTACCTGGTGCTCATCATAGAATACACTGCTTTCAAGACCATTGTCATTGCCACTGAGAGAGAGAGAGAGAGAGAGAGAGAGAGAGAATTAGTTTTGGGCTGTTTTTTTTTTTTTCAGTATCCTTTATCACAGAGACAATAAATCTTTGCCATAATGTCTAGTTTTAATGAAAAACAAAAACAAAGCAAAACAAAACTTCAGGGTAAAATGAAACTACCGAGAGATGAAAATACATAGATCAATGGTTAAATTTTTTTTTTCTTCATTACAGTAGATATCAAGTGTGTGGGCAGAACAGACATACATACTCTCTTTGGAATTCAGTCCAGAAAAAATGTCAGCAAAATTATAAAGTTAAAGAAAAGGAAGAGGAAGGCATGATGTCTAGGAAATAGTAGATCAGTCCCAGGAGTACAGGGTGTCTGGGAGAGGATGAGTTTCAAGCTCAGAAACTATCTTTCAAGACTAGAGTAGGAGGAAGGTAGCTTCAGAACAGAAGTTCCCAAGAAAGACAGAAACTTGATAAAATAGGAAGCATGATTTGAGGATAGAAAAGCATGCAGTTTTAATAATGGCAATACAAAGAAAAAGAAGGCGATTAGAGCTTTAGATTTAAAAAATGTATGAGAAAGTTATTGCTCATATATGTAACAGATTAAATGTGAAATGTTCAAGAAAGTAACATCAACTTAGAAGGGAGAATCTGTTTGACCTTAAGAACAGTAAACACATAATTTTAGTGGACCAGATGTTAAAACTAAATTCAGTGAAAGAAACAATTCCTGGCCTACCAGTTTTCTCAGCGAACAGTATTTATACAATAATAATAATGTTAATTCTTTATTAGTTTTCAATCTTTTGAGCCAAACTATGGACAAAACAGTAAAGACTAGACTGCAGTACAAACTGAATGTAAAAGAAAAGGTGTCACAGGCACAAGGTGCATGGGAGAAAAGTGGAAAAGTTCACATTTATACTCATACAAAATTTTGGAGGAGGATAATGAAATATGACCAATAGTTGACAATAAAGTAAATAGACATTTAAATACATGTAATCAATAGAAAAACTAATATACACATTTCAAAATTGAGAAGGAGGAGGTGGAAGTAATTCAACTAAATTCCCATGTCCTATAGAGAAGTCAATAAATGTTATCTAAAGCTATAAATCAAAAAAATGGAAGAATACACATACATACACACACATATATATTCTAGATTTGTGGAGGTAACTAATCAGAAGAAAAAAGAAAAAAATAACAACCATAGGAAACTTTTAAAACAGTTTGCTTTACACATTAAGATTAGGAAAAAAGGGTTTAACAGAACACTGTTATTTTTCTTTTTCAGTCATTTTTGCACTCTTTGATTTGTTACTTGTGCTTATTACTTTCATAATAGTTAAAAATAAAATTAAGTTAAAAGAACTTCCTTCCCACTTAGTACTGTATGACCTAGGAAAAGTTACTTAACCTCCCTGTGCCCCAGTGTTTCCACCTGTAATCTGAAGATAAGAATAGTATTGTATCTACCTCACAGGGTTGATATGAACAGAATAGTGCTTGGTACATAAGTACTCAATCAACCTTAGCTTTTATTATTACTATCAAATCCATCTTGAGTTAGGCAAGTTGGCTAATGGAACACTCTACAGCATTTGAGTTATTTGGACCCTTTCAGAAATCCTGATACAAGCTGAATTAATTAATAAAGGAATTGACTTATCAATTTTTTGCATAAAAGATCAAGAACCACCTCTTTCTGCATCCTCAGGCTGGAAGAGAGGTAGCTACAGTAGTTATACATTCATTTCTTGTCACAACAGTGTTTAAGGAAGGAGAGAAATTATGGCTGTGTTAAGAGAGGGAAAATTTTTCCCAGAGGTCCCAACCAAATAGCACATGAGCCAGTTTTCAGCCCACCCATGAGGCTATAAGTCAAGTCACCTTCCCTGAAACACTGTCTTCATAGGGATGGCTGGAGGTTCACAGAGAAGCATGTCCTGAAGGCAGATGCTGTATTTCCTATATCAGAGGCAGTAATAACATTGGAATAAGCAGGAACCAGTGTGGAAATAACCAGAGAGGCCATGATAGAAGAATGATCTTGCTGCATATCAGTGACATGTCTGATGCCATGAATATAATTTTCCCACCTATCAACTGTTTCAGAGAAAGGGCACATACAGTGAAGCCTCCAAACTTTATTATGGTTATTATTATTGCATACTGTGGCATATGTGGAAAGAACCTTGTGAGGGACACTGGGGAAAATGGATAATGCTGCTCAGGACAAACACCAACTAACTCTGGTAAAGCCAGGGCTACAGGATCAGTGTCATGGTAACATCTGAATTCCAACTGGCAAATTCTGATAGAGCAGCCAAACCATCTAGGTTCAAATCTTGGTTGGGCCATCTGTCTGCAGAGTTCCCAATACCAATGGGTGTGTTGGTGTACCTATTATCATCAGGCACTGAGCGCAATTTGTTGAATGTTTCTACATGGCTCTCTTCCTTTTAAAGAGCTGCCAAAGTTTTTCATGATGACTCTGTTACTTGGGAAGAAATAGGAGTAATGGGACCCAGTAAGTACATCTTACTAGTTGATTTATCTCTGCCTCATTATTCTCTTATTGAAGGATGTATTTCGCTGCAGTAAAAAATATGACCATAGTTCAAATTTAAGGTTCCAAAGAACAAATATCCAACTATTATTTTAGCTATCAACAGAGTTCAGAAAAGTTTTTAAATTAGGCATTGTGACAAGTGCTTTCCATTGATTTACAGATTTCAACTTTCATGCTCACATCCAGTAAAGTTTTTGGATAGTCACAGTGAAGTGAAACAGCAAGATGCAAATGAGGCTGTGAAATAGGAATTAAGAGCTAAGGGCTTCTTTCTAGTGAGTTCCAGGCTGGGAGGGTGGGTAAGACTAAATGTAGTGCTTGAGTAAGGATTTTATAACTCCTCCACATTTATTCTTACAAATGCTAAAAATCATCTATGGGGATAAAATCAGTATGGAATATATAAAGTAGTTATGAAAATCCACCAATTCTTTGACCTTTAAATATATATTTTACATCTAATATGTGAACATGTGCTTTGAATATGAAGCTTCTGTGTTGATGATCTCCCAATATTAGACTTAGATCCTTTGCTGTGCAGAAAAGACATTGGACTAATAAGGAATATTTTTCTCTCTCTATTTTCTTTTCTCTAACTCTTTTCTTTCATGGAGATTCTGGCTAGAGCATAAGATATTTTATGATGGGAAAAAACAAGAGCTAATCTTATCCTGAGAAATGGCAATGTGGAGACTTTTCAAAGCAGTGCTTTGAAGGGAAACAGTTGTGGGCCCGCACATATTTTGCAACTGAGAGTGCAACTGCTGATGGGGATTTCTAGCCGAAATGTGATAGCGCTACCTGTGCACCATCCTTCCTGCCCAAACTCTGGTGATACAGAGCCAAAGAGTTCTCCGTGGGTAAGATCACCCACCTGTTTGTACAGAATGTTCTTATCTGTTTTGTACCTCCTTGTCCACTTTTTGCTTGGAAAACTTTGAATGTGGAACAATTTTTAAAAATTAGAGTTCCTTCTCTCAATCCCAGGTGCAAAGATGATGGCTCTAGAGTCACTCATGACCTGAGTTTTTACTCTGGGCCTTTCCTACTTGGCACTGTTCCACTGCTTACTTGCAGGGCCAGGATTTTTTTTTAAATAGTTTGGTGTCATATAAATATCAATTAATATTTTGATAGCAGCTTCAAAAGGAGAAGGTTAATGTCAGCAGAAGAGAAAACTGGTATTTGGCAAAACCATTGAAAGGAAAAGTAACATAAAGTTGAATGATGTAAATTCCTTGTGATATAACAATATAAGGTATATGAACACAATTTCATAAAAAACTTTATTTCTTTTTAAAAATCATTTTAATAGTGTAATAGAAAACATTATCTTAAGATAATTCAGTACATTTTTCATAAATGTGCTAGTTTCAGTAAAATATGGTATGTGTTAAAATTTGTAATAGCTCAGAAAGTGGGAGGTACAGCGCAGCTGTTAAAAGCACAGGCTACCAAGCTGCACAGATCTGATTTGGGTTCAGGGATCAGCTGTTTACATAGGCAAATTAACTTCTTTATGCCTTACTTAACTCATTCCTAAATGGGATGATAACACAGTCTATATTGAAGGGGTTTAGAAAATTAAATGAGATAGTATCTATAAATTGTGAAGCATAGATATTGACACATCATAAACCTCATAAATGTGAGATAATGGTAATGAAATATATTTTATTTTCCTACCACATTAATAATAACCTGTATATACATGGCAATGCTTACTAATGAATTTTCCTTTTCTTTGTCTCTGGAGCAAGTTAGCCTTGCACCCCTCATCTTTCCATTTAATCTCTTGCCATGCCATACTCCAGCACGGAAAACCTGGAATGTTTTTCATTTATTTCTGATAATCTAGCGTAGAAATAAAAAGTGAACTGTGCAGTTATGAAAAATGGCAGGCACATCTGGATTGAGGGTGGTGAACACAAATGCCCTGCCCCCTACATAAGTAAGCTGAATGACCCCATCAAGTTGAAACTTTTGTGAGCTTTAATTTCTTCATCTGCAAAATAGAGAATAAACTTGTCTTTCCAAATTAATAAAACAACATACATGAAAGCAGCCAAAATTATGGGTAAAACATGGATTTTTAATGAAAATTGTTCCATCCATCCATTTATTCACCCATGCGGTGTCCATGAATCCAGCCACCCATGCACTCAATAATTGATTTCTACAATATTTAAGTCACATCCAGGAATAAGTATCCTATCCTTAGCACTTCATACCCTTTGTACTATCCCTACCACAAATCAGAGACTGAAGCAGCCTGGGAATACCTGTCAGAGAACAAGGACATAAAAGAGACTGATGTTAGTAATTGTGGTTGATAGAATAATGGCCCCCAAACATGTTCACATGCTGATCCCAAGAATCTCTGAATATGTTACCTTACATGGCAAAAGATTAAATATCTTGATATGAAGATATTTTTCTGGATTATTCTGGTAAATCCAATCTAATCATGCCTTTAAAAGCAGAGAGACTTTCTCAAATGCTGTGAGAGAGGAAGATGGGAAAAAGAAAAAGAGGCAGGAGAAATTTGAATCATGAAAGGGCCTCAACTCACCACTGCTGACTTTGAAGATGGAAAAAGGGGCCACGAGCCAAAGAATGTGGTGGTCTCTAGAAATGGGGAATGACAAGAAACAGATTCTCCCTTTAAGCCTCCAGAAGCACCAGGCCTGGATTTTAGCCCAGTGAGACTCATATTGGACTTCTGACCTCCATAACTGTAAGATAAAATGTTTGTGCTGTTTTGAACTCCTAGTTTGTGGTACTTTGTTCTGGCTGCAATAGAAAGTGAATATAGTAATTGAAGGGCAGTGGGTTCAGACCCAGATAGGAATCTTGGAGTCTCAGGGAGTAGGGGAGGCATTGGGACCAGATGGAGCTCCTGGGCCTGCCAGGAAAATGCAGGCAGAATGCAGCCATCCTTGACCAACCACACCCGGCTCCTTTCAGATTTGGGGGCACGGTTTGAAAATAACACAACTAAGGTGTGCATTGAATGAAAGGCTGTGATATTTGGCCAAACACATGAGGTGTGTGAAGGCAGGCAGAGAGGACTGGCAGTAGGAGAATCAGGGAAGAAGCAAAGGAGAGCACATAGAACTGGCAGACCATGTCAGGCTTGATATCCAGGTGGGGACCACAGCCCCACTGTGCAAAGGAACCACATGAAATAAAAGAAGGACTCTCATGATGCCGTCAAAGTGAAAACCTGAGCACTTGAACTGACATGAGATATTTTAGGAGATATTATTGAAGAGGCCTTTAAATGCACGTAACCATTTTACAACTATGCTTTTAAAAGTCCTAGTGGTAATAACAACCTTTAATCATTCCAGAGCCAGTAAGTGATGTGGTCTTAAGAAGGCTAATGATTTGGTAGCCCTTGAAATTGACATACTTTGGACGTATATTAATTATTTATACAGTGAGAATAGGAAGCGGCTGATTTTTTTTTTTTTACTAATAACTAAAATTGGCATTAATTGGAAAATTTTTATTGAGCATCAAGTTATACATGTTATGTGGTATCAGCTGGAGACACCGGAGGAGCTAACAGAGTCTGTAGAAACAGACCCCCTGGCCAAAGCAGTCACTATTATAAACCTATCATGTTTATATTATATTTTTGTTTACATACCTAGCACAAGCATATGGTCTCCATCATAACACCCTTCCTAATCTTCCAATTGGCTATTTTCTAAGTTTCTGTCTGGTTCCTGTCCCTTCCATGCAAGAACTAAGAGGAGGAAGCTAACCACCTCCAGCTATTTTCTCTCTACCTGTGTCTCATTGTACTTTGAATGTGATTTTGTTTTCTGAAGATAGGGCAGGGTGGGGCCTGGCAATCAGCCTCCCCCTTCTAGAGCCCCAGACATCAGGCAGAAAAATACTGTTTGTTTATCTTAGAATTCCCCTCTATGATCTGAAAGTTGCTACATAATGACCCTTCTGCCAGGCAGAAGGCTAGCTAAGGGAGATAGAAGCCCCATGGCCTCCCATGAGAGACCCAGCCTCTTCCTCCTGCACTGGCCAGAGGCCTGGTGGCTAAGATTCAGAAATGGGATGTTTATTGTTTTTACTAAATGAGATGAACACTATAATCTGATTCTGGATGATTTTGTTCCCTTTTTCATTTTAAATCAATGTGTGGATTATTAGCTCTTTCCCTGGAAGGTTCAGATCAGGTGAGTTCCATCCAGTAGGGCCCTCAGGTGGAGTTCTTCAGATACTCTGGGCATGTGGGCTGAGTTCACAGGCTTTCTAATCCATTGTCTTGCTGCAAAGTCCTGTTGTGCTTGCCAGAGGTTGTATGATCTGCTTTCAACTTTCTTTTTCTACATTCATTCTGAACCATCTTAAGCCTCCTCCCCTTCCCCACCAGATATCTGGCATCTTGGGGGATGGGTGACTTGAACAGGCTGACAAGGAAAAGATTATGAACACCAAAATGCAAAAGGGAAAAGCACAGTCATTCTGCATCCCAGTTTCTCCTTCTGTGAAATATAAGGATATTAGGAAGATGAGAGATGAATGATGATCTGTTCACCTTGGTGTGACACACGTAAAGTTCTATTGATATAACAAGCTTATCTACTGATGGGTAGTATGTGAGAATGTACCTTTGTAGGAAAAAAGGTGTTGGAGGCTGGGCAGAGGAGGGCTATATTTCATTACCAAGTGCTATTGACATCTTCAGACCCCACATAAAGTCCCTGGCTTTTTTTTTCCCAGCCTAATTGGACAATTTGATTTATCCAAAGGTATAGGGAAGTCTAAACTTCAGGAGTCTATCTGATGAGACTTCATGGTTTTTAAAAAATCCTAGTCCATTAGGCTATAAATAACAGCTGGCTGAAGGATAGAATCTCTATAATTTGATAACACTCTTTTATGGAAATTCTAGTATAATACACCCCTAGAGGGTTTAAATAATCTGAGACCTTGAGAGAGGAGTGGGTCTCATGCCCTCTAAACTAACATGACCTGGGTTTTTGGTAAAATGGAGATAACAGTTTACTAGCTCTCAGTGGGACTTGAGATTCATGTTATTGAGTGAGTAGGTGCCACCATGCTGCTGGCCCACAGTCCCCTTGTGACTGAGCTAGGGTCAACATACACTGTGGAGGTTTTAGGCAATGCCTGGCTACTGCTGCTGACCCCCTTGTGAGTGGTGGGTTGCTGAGCACATTGTTTAGGAACTCATGAGATGTTCTTGCTACTTGAACTTACAGAGAGCAGTGTGGGATGTTTGAGGAAGTGCCAGTGAGCTGGCCCAGGGCCCTTGGGGAGCAGGGAGGGTAGAAAGCACAGCTTTGGATTCCCAGGCAGTACTGCACTGCTGTGCTGTGGATCTCAACAGCATCAGAGTGTGTGCAGTGAGGGCTTCTCAGCAGAAGTCCATTATGCTTCCCATTTACCACATTGAACTTTGAGATCACACAGTCCACTTACATCCTGAGGATCCTGTGATGCCTATGTGATGTCCTCATGGCCCATTCTGGGAAGAGTGGAGTTTATCGTGAAGGGCTTGGTGACCTTGCAATGCCCCTGTTCTTGTAATGCAACTGTTCTATGAGGTAGGGAGCAGTGTAGAGCACCAAGTTTCCCAAGTGAGACTTGTGCCACTCAGGCCCTATTGGTAGGAGTAGAGATCACAATGCTGACAGCTCTCCAGGGGACTTTGCTGCTTTTTCACAAAGCCTATCATGAGGACTGGGTCTTAGAGCACTCTGATTGTTAATTTTGTGTGTCAACTTGGCAGCCCATGGTATGCAGATATTGGATCAAACACCAGTCCAGGTGCTGCTTTGAAGATATTTTAAAAACTGTGATTAGCATTTAACATTAGTAGATCAGATTACCCTCCATAATGTGGGTAGGCCTTATCCAATCAGTTGAAGGCCTTAAAAGGAAAAGACTGTGGTCCTCCAATGAAAAGGGAATTCTGTTCCAGACAGCCTCCAAATTCAAGCTGCAATATCGGCCCTGACATGGGTCTCTGGGTTGCTATATTGCTCTACAAAGTTGAGATTAGCTAGCCCCAGCAACAATGTAAGCCAATCCCTTAAAATAAATCTGTCCCTGTCTGCACATAAACATTTTTTTGGAGCTATTTCTCTGGAGAACCCTGAAAAGCCAGTATGGTATTGTATATCCTTGGTGATGTCCCTGAAACTTTCCCACAGATACTCTGTGAGGAGTGGACTCACAAGAGAGAGCAAAGAGATGCATGACCTGGTGGGCATCTTTCCTCTCCCTGGATCACAGAATGACAGTGGAGGTTGGAGTGCATCATCAGAAATACAGGGGTTGTCAGCATAAGTGGTAGGTGTAGAAAGAACAGAGTGTGAAATCTCAGAGGACACCATGCTCATCTATCACAGAACTCATGTGACTCATGAGTGTGAGGCACACTGTGGGCTCCTCAGGACATGGGCACTGCTGTGCATGAGGCATATGTGAGTGCAGTGATGTGAAGTAAAGGGTGGGGCCCCATGGCCATTGATGCTGCTTATCCACAAACTGCCCTGTCTGGTATAGAGGTAGAGGTCTCAAGGTCTGGTACCTCAACAGCTGTGCTGGTCCATTGGTCATACTGCGAGTTCTGGCCATACAGTACAGTGCTGTGTTAGCAAGAGATTCCATGAACTACTCTGTGATCTTGGGGATTAGAACCCAGTGCTTGGCATCTAAGTGGCATCACTACTACTTACCCATGAGCTATGCTCTGAGGTTGGGGGTTTAGAACTCAGTGGGGGTATCCCATGTGATGCTGTGCTGAACTCAGAGACAACATGATGAAGATATGTGCAGTACCTGGCAGGAGCTCCAGGTTCAACTGATGCTGCTTTTCAAGGTGCTCACTGTTCTTGGTGGCTGTGCAGTTTTTAGTGTGTGTATCTTAGGTGGTGCTCATGCTGCCAGTCTGCAGATCGCTATGGGAGTATTCAATTTTCAGCACAGTGTTGTGTATCCCAGGTGGCACATTCCTGTTTTTCATGAACCACTTTATGATTAGCAAGCTGTAGAACACAGGTTGGATGTCCCAGCTGATGGCTGTGCTCTGCTGTTCCCTGGCTCACATGTCATTTCGGGATATCTAGATGTTTCTCGTACTGTTGCTTCATGCACCACACTATGGTTCTCAGAGTGTCCTGCATGTCCTGGAAGGCATTTCTGCAGTGTTGTTCCTGCAGCTCTGTAGGAAACACTTCCCTTAACCCCGCTTTGATTGTGTCTCAGTACGAGATGAAGTAGATGCCATTCCTCTCCCTTGTGCATGAATTTCAAGACAAACATGGGGCCTCCAAAGTATTCATGATCTGTGACCACTGCAGCTGGTCCTTGGAAGAACTTATAATGCTCAAACTGCTATGGAATTCCAACCCCCCTGTTCACTAGTATCTTGGATGGACAGTGAGACAGGTGGGAGGAGAAGGTAAAATTTGAAATCTTGAGGAATGGGAAGGTATTTATAACCTTGCCTTGTGTATTCTGAGTAACCTCACAGAGATTGGCTCACAGTGTTTGCATGCTCTTGGTGAACTGACAGAGCCCTGTCCAGGAGGAGGCCTCACCCGCTTCTGCCCAAGGGTTTGCAGTTTTTGTAAAAGAAAGAAAAGATATCCTGTTTGGTGAGCAGATGCCATGAAAGAGTAACCTGTCTCCCAGCAAACTGTTCCCTTCAGAAGCACACACGTCTTGTGGTGTTTTGCTGTTAGTCTCACACTTGTGTTTGTGGATCTGTGAGAAGGGTATTTCAGCACCTTGCAGGAGCTTTAATGGGCCTCTGTGAAGTCTGTGTCTTCATGTGGTGTTCTTCACTCTGCCTCCCACGCAGGTGACTGCAGTCAAGTCAGATCTAATGCCTGCCTTTTATTTACTAACATCTTGTAAAATGGGTGTAAACCCCTTGTTGTCTGCCTAACCTGGTGATAGAGGAGTGGGTCTGGAGAGGATTCTTTTGGGGGCTTCTGTGGGCTGTTGGAGCTGAAGAAGAGTGAAATGTGCAGCACAAGAAAGCCTTGTCCTCAGGCTGCTGTGATCTCAGCCCAGAGAGAATGTTTGGAAGGGCAGGGAAGCTCTCTTTAACTGGCAGAGAGTATGTATTTGCCAACAACAATACAGCCACTCAGAAAAGTTTCAAATAATATTTCGGTGACTGACTGACTTTGACTTTGTACTTGAATTTGTTAAAGAGGGAATGAAAGGTTCACCCCTGAGGTACCCTGCAAGAGTACATTCCCATGGGAAGCATTCCTGCAAAAGAACAGACGGCCAAGGAGCTGTACAGTGCCTGGAGGCACAGGGAACAAAACATGTGGTAAGCAAGGCACGTGGGGCTGCACAAGCTCTTGTATAATGCCCTGATTTCTTCCACACACACGCAAACCCCCAGAAAAATCCCATGATGCCCCAGGGCACCAAATCAATTCCAGAGGTTTTCAGGGCTACTCAGAAGAGGCCTGAGGCTTGCCTCCATTTAGCGACTCTCAAACCTGCTTTCAGTTTTTGTTCTTAAAGATGTAAGGATTTTTTTAAGTGCAAGGGGTCAGGGCAAAGGCCTGATGATCTGTGTAGGACCAGCGCTTCCTTGGCAAGTTATGTAGCAGTGAAGGAAGGGAGCTGTCACCAGGTACCAGCCCTCAGAGTGACAGAAAACATCCCTATCTGACTGACATATCATCCCTGATGATATGTGACTTCGCTTAAAATCCCTACTTAGTGACGTCTTGTTTAATGTCCCAATTATCCCCTGTGATTATTTTAAAAGAGTGGTAGGAATGCTGTATCTTCCCCACCAAGCTCTTGTATCTGCCAAGAAAAACAGCATTTGACATTTTACCAGCATAATGATCTGTTCAAGAAATAACTGAGAAAAGAAATAATGAAAAGCAAGGGCAACACTGAAGTTCATGCAAAGGCTATATTGATAGCAGGGGTGAGGCAGATACGGGGTCTTCACATAGCCTGGGTGCAGCATGGTCCAGAGGTCTCTGCTCACCAGAAAGCATGCGGCAATGGTGGTTTACACGGGGTCCCCAACATCATCATGACACCACCCATCCCAGAGGGGCCTTCATTCAGCCATCTAAGACAGTGATTGGAGCAGCATGCCCTGAGGACAGCTCAGACATGAGCCCGGGACCCTATGACATGGGACCCACAAAGGGTACCCTCCCCATTCACTCCTGCTCCACTTGCTCTTAGAAGGGCTTTCCCAAGCAATCATCCACCAGTTTTTCTTCTCTCTCTCCTTCACAGAAATCATGTCTCTTTCAGGAGTTTCCAGTGGGGCTGTGCGAGGGCTATAGTGTGTGTGTATATGTGTGTATAATCAGCTCTTATTGGAGTTCCACATCCATGGGTTCAACCAACCACAGATCCAAAGTAATTGGAAAAAAATGTTAATTGTTGCTGATTGTACTATGTAGTTTGGCCTGCGATGGTTGCCTCTGTACTGAACATGTGCAGACTTTCTATTTTCCCTAAACAATACAGTGTAACAACTATTTATATAGCATTTACATTATTTAGGTATCATCTAGAGATGATTTAAAGTATATGGGATTATGTGCATAGGTTATATGCAAATACTTTGCCATGATTTTAGTATTTGCAGGGGTCCTGAAACCAATCACCCTTGAATATATGTGCTTGCCCATGTGCTGTTTATGTCAGAGAGGGATTGTGCAGGTGAAGCACTCAGGGGGAGAGGCACGGTGGCAGGAGAACTGCACACCCCCTTTTTGCTTTACTGCATCCATCACTGGCTGTTGAACTCAGGAGAAGAGATGGAGCTTTAAGGCTCAGATTCCTTGGGTATAACAGAGCATGGCTTTCTAAATGGGCAACATGGCATCAATGCCCAAACAGACAATAGGAGATCATCCTCATGTATGTGTTAGTCACTGGCTGTGGAGGAGGAGGATCACAAAAGAGGAGCAAGCTGTTTATCAGAGCACCAGCTGTACCGTGGAAGGGCAGGACTGCATTCCACCCTTGCAGGTGCCACTTCCTTCCTTCTGTTTCACAGGCTAAGCCAAGCTTCCAGTCATGACCACACACACCCTTTACACCTGGTGGATCAGGCTGGACAGGTGACTGTTATGCTCTGTTCCTGCTCTTACAGGTGCCTGCATTCCTGAGTGCATGGTCACCACAACCGCATTTGCTGCAGGCTGCACCTTTTCCTGTGCTCCAGGTGGGGGTGAATGGCCTGCCCTGCTCAAAAATGTCTTCCAAGTCTGAATTACAGCTCAGAGTAAGCCTGCTGGTTGCCCTGCCCCCAAAGGATGGAATGGGTGTGGGTTTATCCTCATTACAATTCTGTGGGAGGCAGAGTTAGAGTATGCAAAGAGGGACAGTTGAGTGATTTCTATTGAAAAGGACTGGAGTTTGTTTCATCATGGGTTCTGATAGCATTTTTTAAAATTCAGATTATATTGGAATAAAAAATCAATTACCTTTCATGGAAATCTCTTTGAGGTTCAGTAAACTGGATGTGCATACTTTCTAATCAGGTGTGCCCATCTCATTAGGAGTCAGAGGCCCTGAGGGCCATTGGTAACACTCTTCTGTGGTATGTGAATGTTAAGTGTGCTAATACCAACAATTTAAGCTTATATTGCACTTATCCTAGAAGTGAGCAATTGTGGAGGCTAAACCTTGTGCTGAAGCTCAAGTGGGATCTACCCAATTAATTTGAGTTGTAGTTTCAGTTTTGCTACTAATGAGCTCTGTGTCCTTGGGCAAGCTGCTTGTCATTCTTAGTGTGTGTGTGGGGGGGTATTTTTCTGACAGTCAGTCCTCACATTTGTCATTCTGTGTCCACCTGTGTCAGTGTCACACTCAGTATCCAACATGTAGCAATGCTGTGTGAATGTCAACTCCCTCTTCTTTCCTTCACCCAGACACTTCTATGTATATGTTGTTCACATTGCCCAATTATAACAATAAACCTTTGGTTATCTTTGCATCTAAGAAAATCTTAAAACACCATCTTGATTATATAGGTGGGGAAAATAGTAATACAGGGAATGTGTGAGAAAAGGAAGACTATAGGAGAAAATGAGAGGTCTTTGTTTTTTTTTATCCTCACCAGAGGACACTTTAAAAATTATTATTATTAATTTTTACAAAGAAAAAAAGAAGGGAGAGATTGATCAGTTGCCTCCCGTTTGCATCCTCCCACCAGGGATTGAACCCACAACCTAGTCATGTGCCAGAAAAATTAAACCTGCAGTCTTTTGTTGTATGAGATGATGCTTCAGCCAATGGAGTCACCTGGCCAGGGCAAGAGAAGTCTTAAGAGGATTACACACACACTGTAAAAAATAGTGATTTCTTTTATCAAAGGGCAATGTATCATAAATTAATTTGCTAGATGAGACATAACAAACCATACAGCCACACTATTTTTATTGTTATGCAAAACCTCTTACTTTCTGTAAATATAATACATCAGCAAGTCTTATGTTAGATACATATTTCTGAAAAGATTGACCTTGATGCTTTTCCAATGGCTTCCCAGAGAGATGTCCAACTGTCACAGTTTGGCATTCCAGGCCAGTCCTGCATTGCTCAGCCCACCTTTCCTTCCTCCCTTCCTCCCTTCTTGCCTACCTCTTTCCTCCCTAAACTCTCTGACCCTCCCTCTCTATACTTAGGCTCACTGGCTTTGTTCTATATCCTGCAATCCCCTCCCACCACACCTTGAAGTTCTATCACTTCCTTAACTTTTCTGAGATTTAAAAAAAGTAGACTTAACATATAGTAATTTTTAGAACAGTGTTAGTTTCATATCAAAATTGAAAGGAAGGAACTATATGATTTTTCATATAGTTCCCACAGCTTTTCCCATTATCAACATCCCTCACCAGAGCAGTACATTTGTAACAATCCATGAACCTACACTCACCCGTCATAATCACCCAGGGTCCAGTTTACATTTGAGTTTAGTGTTGGTATTGTCCATTTTGTAGGTTTGGACACATAATGACATGTGTCCACCATATGGGATTTTTTGAAATCCCAAGTGATCCTAAGCTCCTTTCCAGCCTATTAATTCTACTTGACAAAATTTAAGGCATTACCTTGTTTATGATCTCTCTTTTATCACTTTGGTTTACTAATTAAACCATGCTTGGTTCAAACACCATCATTTGGGATGTGCTTCAGGGCAGGGTCTGTCTACCCAGGGCCCTTCAGTTGTCATCTCTGGTAAGTGTCAAGAAGCCTTTGCTAATTTGATTTTAATCTGTCCATACCCCTAACTCTACCTCACAGCTCCTGTTTGTTGTTTCCCCTATTTATAGTTTTGTCAAACTTGGGTCATACAGATTTTAATCCTTTTTGTTTCTACATTACACTATATAGATGGATTCTCCAATATGGCAATATGGTGACCACTAGCCACAGATGGCTGTTTACTTTTAAATAAATTAAAATGGAATTAAATTAAAAATTTAGTTTCTCAGTAGGACTAACTATATTTTATGTGCTCAGTCACTATGTGTGGCTAACAGCTCCCATATTTGTCAGCACTGATTATAGAGCGACCCCATCACTGCAGAAAGTTCTACTGGGTAACATTACCATATATTTAAAGATCAACAGATGTCATGATTTTTTAAAGGTGGAAAACAAGCCGAAGTCTCCACATTCACTGCCCTATATAATGAATTTGAATATATCCACTTTCTTTTTAATGTTCCATAGTCAATATATTGCCTTACAGCATTTTTTTGTCCAGTTAGAGAGTGAACCACTCAATTTTTTTGATCCTTCTTATTTGCCAACTAAATAAAGAGTGTTAAAACCTAAACAGTGTTTATGCAGTTCATACTTTGGAACAGATGAAAATTGTCTCCTCAAAAAGGGAAAATCAAATAAGAGCAGAGATTATGGACAGTATCTTTTGTTTTTTAGGTTGAAGAAGGAAGTTCTAGACATGTTTATTATCAGCTTGTAATTATTTGACTTCTGCTTTAACAGAAGAGTAGAAAGTTTTTTCTTTTAAAAGGAAAATGTAATTCAAGTTCTAAACTATACCAAACAGAAACAGCTGTGTCCATATGTTGCTTAAAATTATTTTCTAAATAATAACACTAAGATTAAACTTTATGTTAAAAAGAACCCCACAGTGAAGGTCACCATGGACTTTCTCCTTGCAGAAATGCCATAAAAGAGCCCAATGATTGGGGAAAGTGAGAATATTGGATTTTAAAATGAGTGGTAGATTGCAGTTGTTGGTGCAGAGCAGTTAGTACGTCAGCACTAATGAGTACTCTTATTGATATTAGTGTCAGCCTGAAGTAATTTTCCTTATTATAGTGGGGGGAAATCAGTATAGTTCTAAAAACTACCTTGCAGTCTCTTCACATCTGATGTCTATAGAGTGAGATAATCTTTTGTATTTTTCTCTTGAATAAAATTAAAGTCAATTTCCTCAGGCTTTGTAATGGATATAGTGTTTGTGAGTATCAACTGGCTCTAGGAACCAATGGTAACATTTATTCAAATAGAATGGATTCTTAATCTTTATCAGTTTAACTCAAGTCTTCAAAATGCTTCTCCCCCACCTGTACAAGTCATCTATAAATAAGCAGTTGAGCAAAAAGTAAAAAGGACTCATGGACATAGACAACAGTGTGGTGATTTCTGGGAGGAGGGGGATCTAAGGGGACTAAATGGTAATGGAAAAATACAATAAAGATTAAATAAAAATTAAATAAACATACAAACAAATAAAACAAGCAGGTTTTAATTTATCAGAAAAACAGATATGATACAATGTCATTTTACCCATTACTTTGCACATTAGTGGCTCCTGTAGCCATTTTTATTTTCTGTAGTTAGGCAGAAGCTTTGTGAGGTCCAACAGACCTAGGGATTACTTCATATGTGGTTACTTAATGGTTGATAATTTGTAAGATTTGCACAGCAAGATCTTCACATGAATATTCAAGTCTAGCTCTTTTTTTTTCTTTTTTTAATTACCAGGAAGGGGACTTTGTATTTCCAGACATATGTAAGCCTATTTGTGCAGTATGTAAATTGGCTTCTCATAGGCTTTTCAAATCAGCATCAAGCAATTGATTTTTCAGTAAAAAAGCTAGGAGGAAAACAGATTCATAGAGATATGGTTTCACATGAAAACAGCTAAAACAAATCAGAATTAGCAAAGAAAATATACCTATAACACCTAGCTCTGTTAGGGCAGGGCCTTCTTTTCAACGAGTAATATTTAATAAGCAGTCAAATTTCTGAGACAAAATAGCATTTGTTCAGTTTTAATCACAGTTATTTTGGAGTTTATGAGCACGTAATCTCAAAGTTAATTTATGAGTTAGTTGTTTCAAAGTCAGAACTTATTTTCTTGTGTTATTGACTGTGGCTGTATTCCTAAATTAGCCAGTAAAATTCTGTTTATCCCATGTATAGCAAAACTGTCGCCCAGTGACCCAGATTCTTCTAAGTGAACAGTTCTTTTAGCTCCAGAGCCAGGAGTGGGCAGGCAAGTGGAAATGGAGATGAGGCAGCAGTTCTGGAAGCCAGACAGCTCTCCAAGCATTCATAGAATCAGAACTTTGAAACAGCCAAGTGGGAAGGTGGGATGGTATAAAGCCCCATGATGGGGCTCCACTGGTGGCAGTGACTTTCAGGGCAGGAGGGCCAGCTGTGGGGCATCCATCCGTAATGAGTGGGGAGGACCATGAATGCAGAAGTGGCCCTGGACAGAAAGCGATGTGGGGGCTATTGTTACAGGCTAGGGTGGGAGGAGGGAGAAGAAATGCAGGTAGAACTACAGTGATGTTTAATGGTTTCATATCATTTGTAAGTCAGATACCATGTAGCAGAGCCCTGTGGTAACAAGGTGGACTTTCTCTACTGAACCATAATAGCCTGGGGTTAGCAATCTCTATGTCAT
This sequence comes from Anoura caudifer, assembly GCA_004027475.1. Taxonomy (NCBI): domain Eukaryota; kingdom Metazoa; phylum Chordata; class Mammalia; order Chiroptera; family Phyllostomidae; genus Anoura; species Anoura caudifer. The sequence goes on along the minus strand of PVKU01000910.1, from coordinate 286,501 downwards.
ATCAAGATTCTGGGGTACCCTGATTACAAGGATGTTTTATTCCTACTTTTATAAGGTACATGCAGACAAACAAATTTAACCTCTTTGGATCTCAATTTCTTAATTAAAAAAAAAACTGGCAATAATATTTATTCTTTTTTATGTACCTTAGAGGAACTCTGTGAAGATCTAAAAAGTGATTTTTTAAATATTTAAAATAATATATGTAGCTTATGTTAACACCAACTTATTTCAGGAGTTTTGATACAACATTTAGGCAATAAATGTGGGAAGATACCAGTTTACTAACCGTTCTAATGATTATAACTGCTAATTAGTTCTTGTGATGTTTCAAATTCCCAAAAATGGGATAAACAGGATTCTTGTGGTCCATGTATTTTAAGAGAAAATTCTGTTTGAACTGTCAATTCCAAAGTGAGTATCTGGTGTGTATACAAATGTGTACAGAGAGAATACAGGAGCAAGGGCAAATTGCTCGAATAACTTTGAGTAAAGAACTCTGAGGAGAGTTCTGATCTGTACTTGCCTGTTAATTAAGAAGAACAGAAACACATGCTATGAACTCTTTGCCAAAGCTTCTACAAGAGCGACACAAATCCGTGCGTAAAGGTGAACAACTGGAGGTAAAATCCCCTGTCACACTGGTGCCCACTTTCCTCTGGCCTCCCCGGTGTTCTTGCAGGCTCTGGTGTTGCCAGCAACAGGGGCGATGGCATGGGACGGCTGGGCCCCTGTCTGGAGTGTGAGCCAGGTGACACGCCGCTTCTGGCCGCGGTTCACTTGCAGGTCTTGCACAGTCCGGGCTTGTCAGCTGAGGAACGTCAGGCAGTGCAGGGACTTGTAATTAGGCGGCCGCCGGCTGCGGTCCTCTCTGAGCGGCTTTGTTTCCTCTGCTTGCCCAGTGGGCATCCTGCCTCCACCGAGCTTCTACCAGAGGCCTAGTGCAGGCGGAGCCGGGGGTACAGAGGTATGTGGAGGAAGGAAAACAGGTATGAGTCTTCAAGTCCAGGCAGGACGCCCATTAGTCATGTTATCATAAAGTGGGCAGCACCCGCCTCTCAGAGCAACAGGTAAATAAAAAGCTCAGTGTCTAAGGGGTTTTTCCCAGAGTGGTGAGCTGTGTCATTCTATTTCCAAAACAAATGCTCCCGTAGGTCTTGTTTTAATGATTTCCTTGCATGAAGTGAGCACTTGAGGCAGAGTGTTTAGACAGGTCCGTTGCAGTATTTACTGCCTTCTGCAAGGCACAGGCTTCTGCGGAAAGAGGGAGCCTCTCCACAGGTCTCTTCTCTGCATTCCCCCTCCTGCCTCCACTGCCTCCGCTTCCCCTGCCAAGAGCATCCCTCCAAAGCAGTGGTGGAAACGGTGTGACAGACGCTAGTATCCACACATCTTCCCCCTGAATCTAACCAAGACTTGGAAGTGTTAGAGAGAAAAGAAGAAAATGAGCTTATTTGTTAGAAAATTAAAGCAAAATCAATGTCAAATGTAAATGATCAAGCATATTTTTTATAATTACTTTTTTAAATCCTTACCCAAGGGTATATTACTACTGATTATTTTAGAGAGAGAAGAAAGCAGAGAAAGAGAGACATTGATGTGAAAGAGAAACTTTGATTGCCTCCTATATGGACCTGGACTGGGGATGGAAACTGTAACCTAGGTATGTACACTGACCAGGAATTGAACACACAACCTCTTGGTGCAGGGGATAATGCTTCAACCAACTGAGCCATAATCTAGTTTAATTGACACTTATATGATTACCAGAGGATGATGGACATGTATTTAGCTTTATTTACAGTGGATGCTTTTGTTTTTCTAGGTAATAGTAGAAAAGATGCTATGTCAGAAATTTCCACAAAGCTCCTTGAGGCCATGGGGCTGTGAGAGGGAGCTCCATGAGATATACACTTGAGCCATTGTGAGCCTGATGATTTTGCCAAACTTCCCACAATAGATATGGACTGGGTAGGATCACGAACTGCAGGCTTGTCAGAGAAGGGGATGCAAAGGTTCAGACTGTTATGATAAAGCAGGAATCTATATTATGAAACAGACCATTTTCTTACCTCATAAATGTTTAGTTTCTCATGGGAGCAAATGAAAACACAATGTTTGCAAATGTCAGCTGACATGGTGGCCATTTCTTTTAGTACTTTTAGGGCATGCAGCGAGTGTGAACTGATGGACAAGAGAAGAGGGCTGCATGCATTTAGAAATGTGCTTGCTTTTTATTGCTTTCTTTATAACTGTTGCTTTCTGGCTAAAGTCCCTTTACACTGAAGGCAGATAAAGAAAGAATTAAAAAACTCATAAAGAGACACACAAGATTGATGTCAGTTTGAATTTGCTTTATCTGTTAGACCTAATTTCCATCTGTTTTTTTTTGTTTGTTTTTTTGCAGCTCAGAGTCTAAGTCTAATCAGAGATCTTTATGGAAGTATGGGAGAAACCTCTCTCTTTCCTGATATGTATTTGATAAAGGTAATATACTTAAGAAATATGTCCATGTCCCTTATGCTCCACAAGCTCTTTAACAGATTTTCTTTTATTTTTGATTATTTAAAAACAGTGAGAGACTAGTGGTAGAAATATTTTATTAAAGCACATTTCATATATATACTATGACATATTCATTATCTATAAGGTGTGCTTTAAAGTAATGGTACTCTATATACTAATATTTCTACCACTAACCTCTCTCACTGTTTTGCTGTATTTCTAGGACTCCATGCACCATTTTTTTCCCTTAGTGACTAAGAGATCTTTGAAATGTACATGACTTCATTACCACCTCAATGCAGATAATTTACAAATTTTCATTTCTGGTTTCACAGATGTTCCCTGCTATAGTCTCCTATCTTCTTAGAGGCAATTTTGGTATGCAATGGTCATGCAATGGTCATGTTTAATTTTAATTTCTAAATGTTCAAAACTGAGGTCTGGGGCTTCTGGTCCAGAAAGAGAACATTGGCTCATCTCTGCTCATGTTCAGCTATGAGTATAACACTGGAAACAACACAAAGACAATCACAGGAGGACACTGAAGTTGAAAGGGGAAAGCAGAGTGGTCTGAGCCCCAGGACACCAAGAGCCCTACCCAACAAATGAAAGTCAAGGTCATCCCAAATCACCTGCAGAGCTCTTCTAGGTGACAAGGGATGTCAGTGCAGAGCTCTTCTAATACCAAGAAGCCAGAGGAAGAGATTTCCTTCCCTCTGAGCCTGAAACTGCCTCCCTGACAACAACAGGATGTCCCCACAGAATAGAGATCCCCTTTTTCCCATCTAGAGGAAACATGGGGCCAGGTGGATCCACTACAACAGGTGCCTAGACTCAAAAGCTCATTTCAAGCCCAAAGGCAAGAATTTCTTCTACCACCTGCACACACAAGGCAGCTGGGCAGCCAGTGAGCCACAGATTCAGCCACATGGAGCAATCACTCACCCAGGGAAATGCTGTCAGCTGGGCTGAACCTAAGACTTCCCTCCCCTCCTTAGGGACAAGGGACAACCAAGCAGCAGTGGTGGAGCTATAATATCACAATAACCCCTGACTTGGAAAAGGTTCTTCGTCCCAGAAGGCATGAGACACCTTCCCTATTCAGAAGACCTCATGCTTCCTGGTCTCCTGGACTCCATGTGCACTCTCAGCCAGGGAGAGCAGGGATCGGTGTGCCACCAGTGGCCCCAGACAGATAATGAGACCAATGTAACCTCACAAGGACACTGAACTTAAATTGTCATTGGAGCCACTGCCTACAGAATTAACCAGGACCTGTCAGTCAACCTAGATAGGGTGACTGCCTGTTCAAATGGAGAATTTGAAAAAAAAAAAAAAAACAAACAAAAAAAAAAACAACAGAGACTCCTAATATAATAGACAGAAAAAAATAAAATACAATCAAAATTAACTTGTCACACAAAGAATGGAGAAAAATCACAGACTAAATGAGAAAATATGATCAAAATTATTAAACCTTTGAAATTAATAAATAAGGTAAAGATAGTGGGAGTTGGGTGATCTGTAATTATACTTATCAAAGAAATTTTGCTTCAGTTTTTAGTACACATTAATTTTGTACACATTAATTTTGAAAGAAAGGCAATAGATCACCCTAAGGAGCAATTTTTTTGGTGAAGGCCCAACTTACCTGTCAGCTTTTCTATCAGGTATTAATTCTTAATGTAGAAGAATATAATTAAACAATTTTAAGGTAAAGATTATTTTAACTCTTTAAGGTGACTCCATGAGTTTCCATCATTGTGCCTCCTCCAAAATCACTATTTCATGCTATTTCAATACAAGTTGAAATAAGTAAAGCAACAGATTCAGATTCAGATGTTTGGATCCATTTTTTATGTTTGTCCTTCCATCTCAGTATTATAATGCCTGCTAAAGAGAAACTTAATGAAAGAGACTAAGGTGCTTTTTCAGAAGTCACTTGCTATTATTAGTATTTGAAAATCAATGATGTGTTTTGAAACTATAAATCAATAATTAGTCCCAAGACAATCTTTTGATATTTGTCATTGGGCATAAAATTATTTTGTATATCAAACATTCACCTTGTGACCTGGCTTTGGGTTCTATGAATACCCATGACAGGGCCTGTTCCCAATACTACACATTTGAAACACAGTTGACAAGACAGCCATTGAGGATGCAACCCAACACAATTGGATCTTGAAGAGGATGGAAAATTAGTCAAAATTCCTGCAGGTTGCAAAAAATAGTACTTCCCCACCCTCTTTTACAAATGAGGAAACTATAGCTTGGTGATAAGTAATTGGCCTAAGGTTACACAGTGACATAAAGGACAAAGAAGATTTCTACACATCTTGGCCTCAAAATTATGCATTCTTAGCACTCTACCCTGCTGATTCCAATAAAGGAAGCCATGCAATGCAGATGGTTAGAGAACAGCCAAGGGAGGAAATAGTTAAGTGCAACTAACCATCGTGCATGCATTGACCTTCTCTTCTCTAAGGAGAGCAGTCTCAGCAGGGGAGACAGTTTTTAAGACCATTGAACTAGAGCTGGATTTTTGGCATGACTGCTTAGAAGTCAGATAATTATTCATTCCTTAGAATCTCACCCACAGGTGAAGTCTCCTAAGATGTCTCCTCTCTAGTGCAGCCTCCCCTGGACTAAATTTCCATATTTTTTTCACTCCCACCTGGCCTCAATCTCCATTTTTTTTTAAACTTCTGTGGCTATAGCCTGGAATGCTCTTGGGGCACTAATCAACTTTGACTTTGTGTTGTACTTATTCTATGCTTCTGTAACTCAAGAGGTAGGTGTTAGAGCCCAAGACATCTAGGGTTGAATCTGAACTCTGTCATTTAGTTGGTGTGCAACTTTGAACAACTTAGTCAAATACTTAAGATCTTGATGTTCTAGTGTAAAATTGGGATAATATTACCTATATGCTTGGATTGTTGTATGGGTTAAATATGATAAGCAATACACATAAGTACTGAACGTAGAGCTGGTACACAGTAAGCTCTCCACAACAGTTTTTGTAAAATTTCATAAGTACTAGTGTTATTGATTTTACTTCACAACACATTCTGATCAAAACCAGCCTAAGTTAAGGCCTATCTAGGGGCTGGACAGAATAGGGGAGAGCAACAGGTGGCATGGGGTGGGACAGGAATGGGGACTATTGTACTTGGACAACAATAAAAAATAAATTTAAAAAAGACGTATCTGTACCAATTCCATTTAGTAAGTAAAAGAAAGTAAACCTGAATCATACTAAGTATTTAACTTAAGAATGATATCATACATAAAAATTACCAATTAAACTAATTCTTGTTTTCATTCATACATTCATTCTATTCTCTGTAAGATACAGCGATATGTCCTGGAACATACAGTTTTTCATTTAGGTAGAAACCTCCAAAATTGAATCAAAGATTTAAAATTTAAATACATATATATTCTCTTTTCATCTTCTGGTGTCAGGCAAAATGCTTGCGAATGAGCACTAGAATAGGCTGTTTTGCAGCTAGGTTAGTCAAATACTATTTTAATCCACAGGAAGTTTTATAATGCTTTATTTAGAATATCCTGTATTTCCAGATAAACATATGTCATTAGCATGTGGTGCACTTTTATCAGACAAAGGAACCTTGAAAGTGTAGTTTTCAAAGGGGAATTATGCTGCTCCCAAATAATATCAGAGCTGTGTGACTGAAAAACATGGATGCTGTGGGCAGCCCACATTCACTGCTGCAGTGTTAGGAAGTGACCAAGACAGTTGATGAAGAACAATTTTTATCTGGTGAAATGAAGAGGGACCCCTCAAAAATAGAATGATCTTCTAGAGGGTGAGGTTCCTTGTAGTGCAGGCTTCCCCCGCTGAGTGAGCATTCTAGGAACCCATCTATATCAGTGTACCAGCTGGCATTGTTGTGAGAGGCTGTGTTTGGCTGCAATGAATTATTTTTGGAAGACTCTTTCAACACCCATTTTATGATGGGTGATTTATGAGTGCACCTTCCCACACTGTGCTGAGTATTCATCAGTTTTTGACCAAAAACATCATGACCCCCAAGCCCCACCTTCCCTATTCATCTGATCTCACCCTTAGTTTCATTTTTTGTTTGTTTGTGCATTTCTCTGGATGACAAAAAGTCCTCAAAGGGAAATGTTTGCAGATGTGGAAGAGGAGAAAGAAAAAACAGCAAAAGCACTAAAAGACACCAAAATTGGCAAGTTTAAAAACTGTTTTGAGCAGTGAAAAAATGTCTTCATAGGCATATTGCATCAAACGGACAGTACTTTGAAAGTGACTAAAGTATGAACATGTAAGAATAATACATAATTTTTAATGAATAAATTTCAGGGTTATTTGGATACCCCTTGTAAATTGGTAAGCACAAGAGAAAAGTTAACATACCATACGAATCAGTGGTTATAACATTATTGAAGTGACAAAATCATAGAGATGAAGGACTCAGTGAATTTTGCTTCATGAATTTGAGGCTGTACTGTTTGATGCATCATGCATTAGGTCATTATATGACTCAGTGAATCAATCCTTTTGCTAGTATATTAGTTTTCTAGAGCTGCATAACAAATGCCCACAAACTGGATGGCTTGAAAGAACAGAAGTTTATTCTTTTAAAGTCTAGAAGTTAGTCTTATATCAAAGTGTTATTGGGACCATGCTCCCTCTGAAGGCTTTCAGAAAGAGTCCTTTCCCACTTCCCTCCTAGCTTCCAGTGGTTGCCAGCAATACCTCAAGAGGTTGTTAGTGGTTAGAAATCCTTGACTTGTACATTCATCACTCCAATCTCTGCCTCTGTTTTCACATGGCATTCTCCCTGTGTGTCCCTCTGTTGTCCAAATTCCCCTCTTCTTTTTTCCTAACAAGAACACCATTTATATGGATTAGATCTTACCTGATCTAGAAAGACCACATCTTAACTTGATTATATCTACAAAAATCCATATTCCCAAATAAGGACACATTCACAGTCACCAGGCATCAGGACTTGAACATAACATTTTGGAGGTCACAATTCATCCTACAATAAGCCTCTAGTAATTTCTTTTTGTCTAGAAATATATTGCAATAAATGTTAATACAGACACTCTTACTTTTTTCTTACATTATTAATGTTGCATAGCATATCCTTTTCCATCCTTTAACTTTCAATGATCTGCATCATTTCATTTGAATGAATTTCAAATACATTTTTGAAGGGGACTTATAACAATAAAAGTTTATTTATCACTCATAGGACATTTTGGATGTGTGGTGGTTGTGGTATTTTTTTATATGTCTTCTTCATTGGGTTCCAGGCTACTGAGAAGCTGTTATCTGAAACAGAGATAGGCACAGAACTGGAAACAGCAATAGCTATCAACTTCTGCTAGGAATCACATACCACTTCTATTTATGTTCCACTGGCCAAAGGAACATAAATCATGTGTCCGAGAAGCAACAAGAGTTTATTTTTCATTCATGCTCATGTTGGCTCCAGATCAGCTTTGGCTTTCCTCCCCATGCCCTCTCCATTCTGGGGTCCTGACAGAAGGAACAGCCCCTAGTCGAAACTAGGGGCTGTAGCAGGCCACTACTCTGACTTTTGATTTCTGCTTTCAAACTGAAATCCAGTGGAAATAAGAGCTTCACATCTTTCTCCCCTGGACTTTTGCCCTCAGATTCTTCGGGTTATGTCAGACTTCCCAAGAAAATGAGGAGGACAGTTTTCACATGCAGTATTGGTATGCACCATGTGAGTAGCAGTGTTGGTATATACCATGAGAGTTACAGTGTTGTAGGCTCTTGTACTCTCTAGGTCTAGATAGTGTTAAAAACACTCCTTGTTTATTGTGGAACTTTGTTGAGTTCTCTGGATAATCTTCTGTAGATATCTCTCTCCTGCTATTCTTTGGTGTAAATAGGCATATCTCTGTTTTGGTGATGGGCTTAATCTTCCTGCAGCACCACCGGAATCTTGTGGTCCACCTCTAAGTTTTTCTGCTGAGGTCCTGTCAGCCTTGCTGACAATCCCATTGCATACAAATGATGATGGATGGCCCAGACCAGCGCCCTCACTTGCAAAGCCTTTGCCTGCTCAGTGGAAAACACTAAGGCATTCCTTTCCCTCCTAAATCCTGGGCACATGGGGTGAATTTCTTGTAGATAGCATATATTTGGATATTTTTTGTAAACTTTCTTGCCAATTTCTACCTTTTGAGTGGATTATTTAAGACCACTGATATGTTAGAACTCGAGTGTACCATTTCATCGGCTTCTGTTTATTTTCCTTTTTCTCATTCCTTGGTTTCTTTTTCTTTTTCGTTTTTTGGCTTTTTTTGTGTGTGGATTATATGAACATTTTTAGGATTTCAAAGTTTTTAGCATATCATGTGCTATATTTAAATTAGTGGTTGTTACCATACACATACTATATATCCTGTCTACTGGTATCGACTTTTTACAACTCCAAGTAAAATATAGAAACCATTTTTCTATTTAGGTCCTATTCATTATCCTCTCAACTTAAAAAACAAAACAAAACAAAGCAATTAACTTCAGTATTTCTTAAATATATACAGCACCACATCAGATGGTGTTACACATTTTATTTTAATAATCAAATATAATTTAGAAAATTAATCATAAGGAAAGTTTATTATATTTATCCCTATTTTCTTCATTCCCATGGTACTCTCTCCTTTCTGAAGTTAGGAGCAGTCTGATATTTTATTACTTTTTAGAGAACATCCTTTGTGTAATTTTAAAAATTTATTTATTTTTGTTTTTGTATTTTTCAGCTTTATAATTGCCAGTTAGTTCTTTCCTATAACTTCTCCTTTGCTTCCATAATTTCTATTTCTATTTTTAATTTATTTCAAAGAATTTGAAATTGCACATTGAAGCATCTTTATGATGGCTGTTTTAAAACTCTTGTCAGAGAATCCCAACATTTGAACCAACCTTGTGTTGAGAATCATTTGATTATCTTTTTAAAAAAAATTTAGTTTGTGATTTTTCTTAGTTCTTTGTGTAACAGATAAATTTTGATTGCATCCTGAATTTTTTGTTTATTATATTAGGAGTCTCTGAGATCTATTCAAATCCTTTATTTCAACAGGCAGTCACACTGTTTTGGCTATTCAGGAGGTCTGAGGTAATTTTGTGGAGTGTGGCTCCAATGACAATTTGAATTCAGAATCCTTGTGATGTTATTTTGGTCTGATTGGTTTTACTAGTGCCATTCATGCTCCACTGAGCCCTGATGATGCTGGCAAAAGTGTAGAGGGGGCCCCCAGATCAAGAAGCATGGGAGCTGTGAATGGAAAAGGGTCTGAGGTCCTCAGAGTGACACTAGGAAAAGGTGAATGTAGAACATCAATCACCCGCCTCACAGCATTTTCTTACATCTCCTTGGTGCTGGGTAGGGGCAGAGGCTTTGATGGCTGTTGGATCTTGAAGACATCACCGCAGTAGGGAATGGAAGATCAGCTTGCTGCTCAGTCCTGTTAACACTACCCCAGAAGGGGAATTTAAGTATCATGGAATAGGAAGGGTTGTGACAGTTCAAATTCCCTTTTGACCTACTGAAAGTGCAGAGATAGAGATAGAGAAGGAGAAGAAGAAGGGGGTGTGGTTTTCTATTGGTGTTTGCATGTAGTAGAGGACATATTACCAAAAAAGGTTTTCTGTTGTCAGGCCACCCTTTTCCTGGTTCAATAGATAGAAGGAATAGGATTTTCTTAGAATTCTTTTTGCAGTGATAGTGGTTCTGGATTGGAGGCTTCTACAGCACCCTAAGATATATGGGGGGAAATAAGAAAACCCGGGAGACTCCCTGCCATGTTATTCCTCAAGTCTTGAGTTCCCATACTGTCTTCCTTTCTCTTTTCATCTTCAAGAATCTCTAAATGCTTGTTTTTGTGTTATGGCCAAGGTTTTTTACTTGTAAGGTAGAGAGACTTGTAGGAACAGGGCTATTCTGTCTTGGAATAACTGGAAGTCACCCTGAGCTTATTTTGTGAGTTCTAGTTTAATTTTGATAACTGCCTATTCTCATGTACTATTGGAATGTCATTTAATCAGGTAAACCATGCAATGACACTCCACTCTGGTAGACTTTGTAATTGTATCAAATCTATAACTGAATAGGAGAGTGGAATGGGGAAGCCATTTGTCCAACCATCTGTATCTTGATAAAAGAAATACTTCCTTTTTGTAAAGTGCCAATTAAAGATGAGATTTCATAAGCCAAGATAAACAAAATCCCAACCACAGAATGAAAAGTTCATGAAAACCAAGATTATAATAATTTTATGGACAATTTGTAGCTGGCAAAATGTTAGGATGAAGATAACTAAGAAACAGGGACTTTAAGCTTGAGTATCTCCAGTATTGTGTTAAGTAATAGGAAGAATGTTTTACTTTTTGGTATTAAATGTGTCTAACTGAACACAGCATATCCAAGACATTTAGGACATAGAAAGAACAAGAGAGACATTTACATGTAATACATCTTATTATTATACTTTACAGCACTTAGACACAGGTGGGAAACAGTGAAATAGCTGAACACATAGAACTAAAATCTTTAATGTAGGTACTACCTCCTTTTGGGTCCTTTCTAGATTCAGTGCTGTTAACTCACAGGAATTCCCCTTGGTGTGAGAACCAGGCAGTAGTGACCCATGTATTTCTCTTCATGAAAGGAAAAAAAGACATCAATGTGGTAACAAAATGATGCACATAAGGTTGGCTGAGAACTTTTGAACCTGCTTCCACTTGTCAGAAAGTTTTTCTATAAAAGTCTTTAGTGACATTAATTGCCTTAGGTTAGATTTAGCACAGTCTAGAAAGATAAAGTTCTAACATAGCATGATACTCTAAAGAGAACGGTTAAGCATGAATAACTTAGACATTATAATGTAAACCAAAGTCAATTTTTCATCAGGGAAGCTTAGGCATAATATCACCTCCACTTAAAGTTTTATTTTCCACATTATTTCTACATGTGTGGAAGGATGCTAACCTTACATTCACTTTTGGTAATATTTAAAGTCCTTTAACTTTAAATGCCATACAAGCAGGTAATTAAGACATTTTAATAACATTACCAATATGGCTTTAATATTTTTATTTTCTAATCTAAATATTTAGCATGTTTAGCATTTTATAAGCTCAACATAAAAGTGTCGCCTCCTCGGAAAGTCCTTCCCTGAAGACCCCTTGTGAGTCACACTCAGTCTCCATTGCAGTTCCTTACTGATTTTCTTCCTAGCACTAATCACTACAATATGGATTTATTTATTAACTCATTTGGTCTTTAGATTTCTAGTGTATGGCTTCTACAACTAGGGTGTAAGTTCCATGGGTATAGCAATATCATTTATCTTTTACTGCCCTATCATTATGCCTCAGCCAGTGCTTATTGCATATGACAACCTCAGCAATAATTCTTAAATGAATGAATGAATGAATCAATCAATAAATCAAACAATTCACCAGTGTATTTTTGTAAGGGTGAGAATTATTTCACCATTTAATAGACCAGGATACTGAGACTCTCAGAAGTATAAAGTGGGCATTCTGATGGCTTTGCTCATCATTAAAAAGGTTATGTCAGAGCCAAAAAAGGGAGGATGGAGGACACTTAAAGATGAATGTGTTTTCCAATGCTTTCAGTTGCTTACATATAAGTTCTGAGTAATAAGCTTTTGAATATTTGAGTTAAGTATTTCCCCTTGTTCTTTATCACCACTGTCATTGTCACTTTTAAATTATAATCCCTCTTACCACTGCCAAAGCCATAAACCTTGAATTTGCCATCATATTATTCTGTTTTCTTCTAATCCTCATTTCAGCAAGCTATAGACTTTCAGGTGATGTGCTTATAGTTCTTGAAAGTTTTCAACCCCTAAGTTATTCTTTCTAATACCACAACAGTCACCAAGACTGTTGGTTTCAAAATCCATATAGGTGATTACTCAGATATTCTGGCTTCTCACTCCTCCAGTGACCATGTTTCTGTTCTGACTATGCCATTGACATCCATATCTAGATCCAGATCTTGTCAATAACTCCCATTGTCTCAAGTTCAATGGGCATATTTTTCAGACTGTAAGATGCACCTTCCCCCTCAATTTTGGGAAGAATAATGGTTGTTAATGCTGCTGTTGAGTTCTGTTTACATTTACATTGGTGGAATATTATGTTATTTATGTTATTAAATATTTTACCACATTTTTGCTTCAAAAATTTTTTTCCTATATTCCTCCTCTAAAACCTACGTGCATCTTATGGTCCAAAAATGGTTATCCTATTTTCATCAATCTTATCTTCTTCCTTTCTACCTTTCTAATGCCCTCTCCTCCTTTCATAACCTGCTTAAATGATATAATCCATCATTATAATTCCTGCTTTCTATCATCTGTTAACCTCACTGCTCTTCTTTCCTTTCTTCATACTCCTTTGGTTAAACCTTAAGCCTGATCATATCCAACTCACACCAGGGCTGAGTATGGCAGCAGAAAAACACACAATCAACAACTTTAGGTGAGTCCTTATTAACTAGAGATCGTGTTACATTTATTCATGAATGCTTTACTCCTTTTCCTTTTTCTTCAGAAATTGTCAATAACTAATTCTCAGTTGATGTCATTTTTATTTTACCAAGAAAACTTCCTCTTGCTTCAAACACTATATCTACCAATCTGCCTGCACATTTGTCCATATTTCCACCTTGCCCTTTCGTTACTGTGAGGAATTATTTTATATAACAATAACCTTTCCACTTCTGCACTAGATCCTCTCTCTTCTCACATACTCAATAAAATAATTTCAATTTTCCTCACTAATCCTTTAACCCCATCTTAAAAAACAAAATAAAAGTCAAACTCTCCCTTGATCTACATCACCTTTTAGTACTGGTCAGCTACATTTTTCTGTTCTTTAAAGAAAAGTTCCTGATAGAGCTGTTCAATTTCTCTTATGACCTCTTTTGGCTACTCCAACCTAAGCAACTCTTGATCTGAGTTACCAACAAACCTCACTCAGCAAAATCCAGTAATTAAGCCTCAGTTTCCTCTGAGCAAACTTAGCAGTGACATTTGACACAGGTGGTTATTGTCTCCTACTCAAGACTCATGTTTTTCCTTTGCTTTCTGGAAAATACTTATGACAGACTATATTTTCCAAAGATGACCACAACAATATTTTCCAACTTTTAGGCTATTTTATAATGTAACCTTGATACTCTTTCTATTGAGAAGTGGGGTCTATGTTCCCTCCTTTTGAGTCTGGGCAAGATTGAGAATGTTCTGACCATGGCATGAGATTAAAATGACACTATGTGAATTTTTAAGATAAATCATAAAGGCCATGCAATTATATCCTAGTTACTGGAAGAATGGAGGAAAAATATGTGGGTATTGTCCACAGAGTTCCTCCTCATAGATTGTTACTGCATACTTACCCTTCCTGACACAAAACTATTATTTTTTAAAAATTTTATTAGAGAGAGAGAGAGAGAGAGAAAGAGAGAGAGAGAGAGACATCAATTTGTTGTCCTACTTATTTATGCATTCATTTGTTGATTCTTGTATGTGCCCTTGACAGGGATCAAATCTGCAACTTGGCATAGGGAGATGATGTGCTAATCAACTGAACTACCCGGCCAAGGAGAAATTATTATTTTTACTACTCTGGAATATACTATTCTTTTTTGCCTTTGAATTAAATATAGATTGGACTTCTAAGATGCACCATGAATCAAATGCTTAGTTACTATATGGCTTTTTTTTTTTTTACTGAGGCTATGGAAATATACAATAGAAGAGGAACAAAGCAAAACTATTTTTCAAAGAATATATTGAAGATAAGTGGTTACAAATAAATCTGTTTTCTCTTATTACTCTGCTTCCCCCTTATGTTTCATCTTCTCTCCTTTTGACCACTTTTTCAGATTTTATACTCGATTCTGTGCCTTTTGACCCTTGATCTGAATATTAATGCAAATATATCTTTTCTTATTTTTTCAATACCTGTTTTATCTATGTTCTTTTCTATTTACTCCTTAATCTTAAAAGTTTACTAGTTACCTGGCAGGAACTTAGACATATATCAGGTACTTAGAAAAAATTAAGGGTGTTTGGTCATTTTCCCCAAGAAGTTTGTATTCTAGTTGCATAGAAGAGCTGGATTAGATGAAGCAATTAAAGGATACTTGATCTCTCCTTCATCATTTTCTGGTATATTCTTTATTCTCAACTACAGCATACCAAGAAATCCATACAACTTCATCAAATTGAAAGTAAGAGTTAGAAAAAATATGTCCTGGTGGGAGAACAAAATACCAAGCACATTGAGCTACCAAAGTTTTGCCAGAATTTCTTAGGAGCAGAATTTTAGTTAGAAGGTATTAGAGTACAGCAGAGACAAGAAACTAGCTCATCAAGGGAAAGAGTACATTTATTTAAAATCTGTTTCTGGAGGAATCTGAGTATGTGAAACACAGAGTTTAGTCTTGTATTATTATTTAATTAATGTATTATTTTTCCATACAAACATCTGTAAACCTACTTTTGCCCTACTCTCTCTATATAGAGAACGTTGATTCTCTTTATCTATGAATTCTGTACTTGAGAATTTGCCTATTCTAAAATTCATTTGTGAGCTCAAAATTCATCATTGTGGTACTTTTATGATCATTTGGGTATGTTCAGTGAGTGGCAAAACAGTCTCACCTGAGATTAAATAAGGCATGCTCTGCCTTCTTGCTCCTGCTTTCACTATGCAAAAAGCTTTTTTTTTTTTTTTTGCAGTCTACTCAGTGGCACTTTTTTTTGCATATTTGTGACTTCTTTTTCTTGGAGATTTTGATGTGTAAAATGGCCCGTAAGCATAATGCAAAAGTGCTGTCTAGTGTCCCTAAGAGGAGAACAGTTGTGAAGTACCTTGTAGAGAAAGTACATGTGTTAGATAAGCTTTGTTCAGCCATAAGTTATAGTGCTGTTGAACAGGAGTTCAATATTAATGAATCAAAAACATATAGTAAATAAGGTGTCTAAACAAAAAACACATTAAAAAAGTTACAAATTAATTGGTTGATAAAATATTGTGTCCAGAGACCCACAGGATTTTAACCCTGTACTTCCCCTAGAAGCAAGTGTTCAGTATTCACTATTTTAGTGCTCATTGTGTTTTCATAGAACACTACCACTGCAAATAACAAAAATAATCTCTCTCTGTCTCTCTCTGTATCTATTATCCATCCATTATGTATCTATCTATCTACCTATCTATTTACCTATCTATAATCTACCAAGCTATCATGTTATAGCTAGGGCTTCAAGTTGGGTTTATAATAAGTTGTTTTGCTGTGCACCATGATTGGCAAACATGGTCTAACTGTGGACATCGTGAAGTGGGTCACTTTCAGAACTTAGTTTGAAAATCAGCAGTGTCTTTACTTGCCCATATATGCGGTTGTGTGGAACTTCAAATTAACTTATAATTACCTAGAATGAGCACTTTCCTTTTTAGGCTTCTTCATTGACTAATAATTTAGATAATTTACTAGTGCAGTTTTATTTTATTTTATTTTATTTATTGATTTCTGAGGGCAAGAGGAAGGGGGAAGAGGGGGAGAGAGAAACAGAGAGGGAGTGATTTTGTTGTTCCACTTATTTATGCATTGATTAGATACTTCACATATGTGCCCTGACCAGTAATCAAACCTGCAACATTTGCTTATGGGACAATGCTCTAACCAACTGAGCTACCTGGCTAGGACCGACTAGTGCAGTTTTGATATCCATAAGCAAAGAACAGATTATAGTTGGAATCTGGATGTCTGTTTCTCAGTCTTTTAAATACAGCTTAACTTTACTCTAAGAGGATGCATAAGAGGTAGTCTTGCACAAATGCCTATGTGTCAAATGTTTCCCTGGATGTCCTCCTAACTCTCCTGAGGTATCCATACTCTCCAACTGCCTCATGACTCCTTGGTCACACAATTTTCACTTCTGTTGCCATGGTCTGCTTGAATGTTCCCCTTCAGTTTGCATGCCCCTTGGGAATTTTGCTCTGGATTGACAGTTCTTGTGCACCACTTCTCACTGGGAATGGCCTCTTAGTGTTGCTGCACTCAGAGCTTTAGGTTAGGGATCTATGTGCCCTGCCCATCAGTTCCTTCCTGATTGCCTAAAAATTCACCATATTGAATTAATTACCAATGTTTGAAAGTCAATCTAAAATTTAATGATTAACCTTGTAGCATTTTTTGCACATTTTCTTTTAGTCATTTGATTTCAAAATTGGGAAAGAAGTTGCCACAGTAAGAATTCAATATTACATCTGTTCTTCATGTAACCTTTATCACCAGAGATGTAGTATATACCTAACTGGATGAGAAAAATATGTCAAAACTTTACCTGTAAGAACTTGTTTTTCACAGGTGGAAGTATGAACAATAAATCAAGTTTTGGAAAGAGTTAGACCTGTGTTTATACTAAATGCGTAATTACTAGTATAGAAGCACTTCAAGTGCATTCCTTACTTAAGTGTATTTTACTCCCACTTGTTTGCTGCCAAATAGAAATTTCAGTTGCTAAAGGAATGATGCTAACAAGCCTCATGGATTTGCATAACATGACAAGTTGAATCATAAGTAGTTCCTTGTTTTATAGGCTAGAGTCTCCCCAGAAAAGTATGCTTTGCCTTCATTTAATCATAATATAGGAAGGAAGAGCACACCAGTGTTCTAATATATGCTCAGCTCTGCCTTGTGTGCAGATCCTTCCAATGCTTTGCACTGGGCCAGAGCTTTGATGAAGAAAGACAAGTGACTATTCCATGGCCACATGCAATGTCATGTGCCAGGTTCTCTAAGTGCATGATCTGTTTATGCAGAGAGAATTTTGGCCTTGTAATTATAAGGATTCTAGCAAAGAACTGTGACATTGTATAGTGAATGATGTAGTCTTTTAATGTCTTGTGTAATACAGAGTGACTTCCACAAGTTCTTAATTTCCAACTCCTGGCAGTATCTTCCTAGGAAGAGCTTATGTAAAAAAAAAATTATTTGCCATTCTCTTTTACAGGTTGCCACCCTAATTTTCCCTTCTCCAATGGCAGGTACCTGAACAATTTAGATATTTTGTGATGGTACAAAAGCATTCTATATATAAGTAATGCTTGTTATTAGCATTGATAGTATTCTACTATCTTCATGAAGGTGAGGAGAATTTATTTTACATCATCCAGAATATAGATCACCAGGGAAGTAAAGATAATGTTACTATGCAGCATAAATGTCATTAAAAATAGTAGTAATAATGATAAATAATATATTTTATTGTATGCAAGTCACTTTACATACATCTCTAATTCTTATAACTCTGGAAATGGCCACCTATATGCTTATTATACAAATGTAGAAACAAAATTTAAAGGCAATTTAATTGTTTTAGAGCTAATCAGTATTTAAAACTGGAATTCAAATGCACGCATTTCTGACTCTCAACTTTCCACTATTCCACATCTGACTTAGCCCCTTCATTTTTGTTTTTTCTCTTACCTTCCCTCTTCTCCATCAAACATTCAACATTTTTTATTGAATTGTTAATGTGATTCAAACACCATGACAAACTCGAGATAAAACCAAAGAACACAACTTCACATTATCTTTCAATAAATTTCTACTCTAATAGAGGACATGGATATGAAACTAATAATTTCATGAAGACATACAAATTAAAAAGAGATAAGTATAAATTATAGTGGTGGCCCAAAGAGGATCAAAGTTGTACAAAATATGATGCTGAGAAGGATATGGGTCCCAGGAGAACCATGAACACATGCATGGGATGAAGCCGGGGGACAGTAGGAGGAAATCTAATGGTAAACCATAGCCACACAGTGCCAGAAGGAAAGAGTGTGGGACAGGCATACATATGGCCCCAGAGTCAAATGGGCTGGGTATGCCCTACTCCAGGTGTGACTCGAGGCAAGGCATTTCCCCTTCTACTTTAATTTCCTCATCTGTAAAACTGGACATATTAATAGTGGTCCCTATATCACAGGGTTGATACAAAGATTAAGTGAGGTAATATCTGTAACTCACTTTGAAGAATGCCAGGCCCATAGCATTTTATACAATGAGCTTTGGATGAAACAATCTTGGCTGTGCATGTTGAAGACAAGTTGTAGAAGCTTTGTGGGCTGGGCAAATGTGCTCAGGCTTGGACCTGGATAAAAGCAAAACATTGAAAGGCTTTATCCAGTGGAGTAATGGAATTAGCTTTGTTTTTCAGAAGATCACTCTGGTAGCAGTGTAAAGGGTGCATGGAAGGTGGAGATGTGAGCTATAGGGAGGTCTTTTAGGTCAGCCATTCCCAGTGCTCACTTGAGGAAACTACATGCCACATTATTTATTCAGTGCTCCCCTTTTCTTATAAATGCCACAGTTTCAGCAAATGCCCAATTAAAAAAAACAGCAATCATTTGGATATGTAAACTTAAGTATAGCCTCATTATCAAGGTCATATGTCATACTAATGCAGTTTTAATTATTTCTCTGAAACTTTAGAAAATAAAGCTTGCCATAAAACATAATTTGCTGTATATGAAATCTCTCAAGCACTTCCCAGATTAGCAGAGATTTCAATTGCATCCACACTCTAAAACTAAAAAGTTCTGGTTATTAAATCTTCTTTTGCAGTGATAAATTTCAATAAAAATATATTATGGAATAAAATTTTGTTTCTCAAGTAAATTACTCTCAAATTAGTTTCTTAAGTAAATTATTCTCAGTTTCTGGCTCTTGTGGGTCTGTAAGCCATGAGTTGCTCTGCATTTTACCTTTTAATAGGGATCACTGAGGGTGGAAGTTTGGCATTACCTACAAAAACTCATAAAGTTTTTTCTTTGGCATATGTATCCCAGAGAAATGCATACGAGTGTCACTAAGAGATCTGTTCTAGAATATTCATAGCAACACCATTCATAATAGCTCCTAATTGGAAATAACTTAAATATCCATTACAGCATAATGGATATATATCTCATGGTGTTAGCATGCGATGAGTTCTAAAAAGCACTAAACAGAATGGACAATAGGTAGCTTCAGTAGTAGTAGGATGAACCACAAACAATGTTGAAATAAAGAAGCCAGACAAAAGAGTACAAAAAAAGTTACAAAGATCAATGGATAGAAGAGCTGGCTTGTTGAAAAAATAAATGACATTGACAAATCTTTAGCCAGACTCATCAAGAAAAAATGAGAGAGGGCCCAAATAAATAAAATCAGAAATGAAAGAGGAGAGATAACAACTGAGACTAAAGAAATACAAATAAACAACTCTATGTCAACAAATTGGACAGAGAGAAGAAATGGATAAATTCTTAGAAACATACAATCTTCCAAAACTAAATCAGGAACAATCAGAGAATCTGAATAAACAGATTATGCCAAGTGAAACTAAAGCTGTAATAAAAAAACTCCAATAAATAAAAGCCCTGGACAGGATGGCTTCACAGGTGAATTTACCAAACATTCTGAGAAAAACTAACATCTCTCTTCAAACTATTTCAAAAAAATTCAAGATTAGGGAAGCTTCCCAAGCTCATATTACAAGGCCAGCATTATCCTAATTCCAAAACTAGATAGACACTACAAAAAATAAAGAAAAAAGAATATTAAAGATCAATATCCCTGATGAACTTAGATGCAAAAATCCTTAAGAAACTATTTAGCAAACTGAATACAGCGATACATCAAAAAGATCACACACCATGACCAAGTGGGATTTATTCCAGAAATGCAAGACTGGTACAACATTCATGAATAAATAAATGTGATACACTACATATATAAAATGAAGGATTAAAAACCACATGATCATATCAATAGATGTAGAAAGAGCATTTGATAAAATCCAGCACCATTTTTGACAAAAGCTCTCAGTAAATGGGGATAGATGGAACATACCTAAATATCATAAAAGCCATATGTGACAAGCCCACTGTCAGCATCACACTCAGTGGGCAAAAACTGCAAGTGTTCCCTTCAAGATCAGGAACAACATAGAGATGCCTGCTTTCACCTCTCTCATTCAACATAGTACTGAAAGTCCTAGCCATAACAATCAGACAAGGAGAAGAAATAAAAGACATTCAAACTGGAAAGGATGAAGTAAAGTTGTCTTTATTTGCAGATTAAATGATACTCTACATAGAGAACCCTAAAGATTCCATGAAGAAGCTACTAGAACTGATACATGAATTCAGCAAAGTAGCAAGATACAAAATTAATATCCAGAAATGAGTTACACTTTCATATGCCAATAATAAACTAACAGAAAGGGAAATTAAGAAAACAGTCCCATTCACAATTCTTCAAAAAGAATAAAATACCTAGGACTAAATGTAACCAAGGATGTAAAAGACCTCTACTTGGAAAATTATAAGATGCTGAAGAAAGAAAATGAAGAAGACACTAATAAGTGGAAGTATACATTGTGGTCATGAATTGGAAGAAGTTATATCATTAAGATGCCCATGCTACCCAAAGCAATCTATAAATTCAATATGATCCCTATCAAGATAACAATGATGTATTCACAGAACCAGAACCAATATTTTAAAAATTTATATGGAACCACAAAAGGCCCCACATAGCAACAGTGATCCTGAGGAAGAATAACAAAGTTAGAAGAATCATGCTACCTAATATCAAACTATACTACAAAGCCATAGTAGTCAAAGCAGCATGGTACTGGCATAAAAACAGACACATAGATCAATGGAACAGAATAGAGAGTCCAGACATAAACTCACACCTTAATAATATTCACCAGAGGAAGCAAGCATATACAATGGGTTAAAATAGTTTATTCAATAAATGGTGTTAGGTAAATTAGACTGATACATGCAGAAATATTAAACTAGACCATCTTCTTATGCCACACACAAAAATAAATTCAAAATCTATTACATTTAATGTAATACATTACATTACATTAAATATTAGAACACAAACCATAAAAATGTAATACATTACATTAAATGTTAGAACACAAACCATAAGAGTCATAGAAGAAAACATACGTAACAAAATCTCAGATATTGCTCATAACAATGTATTATCTAATATAACTGTGTAGGCAAGGGAAACAAAAGAAAAAATAAACAAATGGAACTACATCGAACTAAAATGGTTTTTGCACAGCAAAAGAAACCATCAATAAAATAAAAAGACAACCCACAAAATGGGAGAAAATATTTGCCAATATGTCTTATAAAGGGTTAATATTCAAAATTTATAAGGATCTTATAAAACTCAACACTAAAAAATGAAGCCATTCAATTAAAAATGGGCAAAAACCTGAATAGACACTTTTGCAAAAAGGACATATGGATGACCAATAGATATTTGAAAAGATGCTCAACATCACTAGTCATCGTGGAAATACACATTAAAACCACCATGAAATATCACTTCACACCTGTCAGAATGGCTATCATCAATACTTCAATAAACAACAAGTGCTTGTGAGAATGGGGTGAAATGGGAGATCTAGTGCACTGTTGGTGGGAATGAAGACTGGTGAAGCTACTGTGAAAACTAGTGTGGAGATACCTTAAAATATTATAAATGGGTCTGTCTTTTGACCCAGGGATTCCTCTTCTGGGAATATATCTGAAGAAACTGAAAACACTAATTTGAATGAGCATAAGAACCCCTATGTTCATGGAAGCATTATTTACTATATAATTGCCAAGATATGGAAGCAGCCCAAGTGTCCATCAGTAGATGAGTGGATAAAACAACTATGGGATGTTTACAAAATGGAATACTACTCAGCTGTTAAAATAAGAAAATTTTACCCTTTGTATGAATGGGCCTGGAGAATATTATGCTAAGTGAAATAAGCTGGTCAGGAAGAACAAATACCATATGATTTCACTCATATGTGGAATCTAATGAACAAACTGAACTAATAAGCAAAACAGAGACAAAGTCATGGATAGAGAACAGGTTGACAGCTATGGGGAGCAGTTTTTATGGCACAGAGGAATCAAGCAAAAAGGAAAAAGGACTCATAGACATGTTCAACAGTCTGGTGATTGTGGAGGAGGATGGTGTTTAAGGGGGATAAATAGTAATGGAAAAATACAGTAAAAATGCATCTAAAAAAGAAAGATACAATGACAAAGATTAAAAACAATAAATGCTTTACAGTTTTAACTTTAAAAAAAGAAGCCAGACTCAAGAGAATACATACTGTATGATTCTACTTAAATAAAGTAAAAAAGACAAACCTACTGGTGTTATAAATCTGTATTGTAGTTACTTTCCATGAGAAGAGAGGTCATAATGATGGGGCAAATCACAGTGAGTTTTTCTGGGTTCCTAACGTTTTACTTGTTCTTGATATAAGTAGTGGTTATGTGGATTTTCACTTTGCTCCGCTCTCCTTCTCTGTCTTCCTCATGCTCACACACTCTCTCTCTGTCTCCTTCTGTCCCCAGTTCCATTTCCACCTTCACCTTCACCTCCACCTCCACCTCCATATTCATATATATATATATATATATATATATATATTTGATTTTTGTGGTTGGTGGTAAAATTTGATATTTTTTATTTTTTTACATTTAGAAATTTTCTTTTATTTTTTAAAATTATTGTTCAATTACGGTTGTCCACATTTCCCCCATTAGTTTCCCTGCCCTACCCACCCCCACCTCCCACATTCAATCCTCCCCTCATTGTCTTTGTCCAGGGGTCCTTTATACATGTTCCTTATAACTATCTGTTTTCACTTATCTGTGCTTCATTTCAACATGTTAAAGACAATATTCTAGTGTTTTTATGCATATTTTAAGATTGTAAAAATAAAACTATGTAAAATGTTAGACTTATAAGATTAGAAAATAGTCACAATTATTGAGCTAAAAGAATATTTTAGCATCATAGTGCAATATAAATTGTCAGGTCTAGAGGTGGTTCAAAATGTTCTGTAATTATACTAGAATTTTAGAATAATAATCATAATAGAGCATTAGACTCCCACTTCTTTTATTTCTAGGGCAACATTCTTTAAATAGAAAATAAATATAGTAAACTGCTAGTGACTCTATTACATTTTAAGTAAATTTACCAAAAATATCTAAAAACTGTCATTGCTCTGAGCTGAGTCATATCAAGCTCTTTCAATGTATGAAAGTCCTAAATGATATGTTAACATAGATCTCTATGATTTATACAATGTGATAATGTCAATAGTTGATGCTACTCAAGTAATAATTATATCAATGATGCATGCTTATAAGCAATTTTTGGCCTAGGCTTATGTAGTTTGTGGTTTAGGCCAAGTTAGTCATACCTAGAAAAACCATTGGGATATACTTTTTGTGCAGCCAGTTTCTTTTTCTCTCTCTCTTTTTCTCTCCTTCTTTCTCCCCCTGCCATGTACACACAGTCTCCAAATAAAAGAACACATGGTTGAAACATGAACAACTGTGAAGCCATGCAAAAATTTAGGCTGTGGAATACATAATAAATCCATAAAGTTTCTATCAAATTCATATTTGAAAAAAGGTTGACTTCACTATAAAGAGCATTTGTCGCCTAAACAGATTTGGTTTGTTTGAGAGTTCTCAGAGCTCCATGTTCTAGACAGACTACAGTTGGGATCATCAATCTTTTGTATAGCCTTTCCGTTAGATGGTTAATAGTATCTCATTGAGTGGGTAGAGTTTTTTTTTTTTTTTTGGTTCTGTGTTTTTATTTTGAAATATTTATCATAGAATTCTGGCAAGATGGAGGCATAGCTGGACATGCTGTACCTCCTCTCACAACCAAGATTAAGGACAACAAAAATATAGAACCAAAAAAAAGAAAACCCAACCAGGACAGAAAGAAAATTGAATTGTGTGGGAGTCCGACAACAACGATTCACCCAGACCAGTAAGAGAGGCGGAGTCAGCAGCCTGCAGAGTCGATTGCAGCAGGATAAGCCAGCGGTGGCCCCAGATGTACAGTCACTCCAGGCGCACAGGCAGCAGCGTTGCCAAACCCAAGAGGCCAAGCAGGGTGCACATGGCGGCGGACCACGGACACACATTCGCACAGATAAACCAGGTGAAAAAGGGCAGCAAGACAGACTGTGTGACTCAGGGCCCCAGCGCCAGGAAGTGAAGCCTAAAAGCACCCACTGAAAATACTTGTAGGGGCTGAGGCTCAAAAAGGAGACTAGATCGGACAGGGAACTAATTCTTCTGAGGAACCAGGAAGTGGTCAACCTATCAGATGCAGAGCTCATAGCACTGGTAGTCAACCTATCAGAAGCACAGTTCAAAGCTCTGGTGATTAGGAAGCTCACAGAATTGGTTGATTTTGGTTGCAAATTAGAGGAACAAATGGAGGTTACAATAAGTGAAAAGAAGAAAAACAAACAGGGAACCAATAGTGATGGGAGGAAAACTGGGACTCAAATCTATGGAGTGGACCAGAAGGAAGAAACAACCAAACAGAAAAGAAGGAAGAAACAAGAAGTCAAAAAAATGAGGAAAGGCTTAGGAACCTCCAGGACATCTTTAAACATCCAAACATCTGAATTATAGAGGTACCAGAAGGGAAAGAAGAAGAGCAACAAGTGGAAAACTCATTTGAACAAATAATAAAGGAGAACTTCCCCAATCTGGCAAAGGAAATAGACTTCCAGGAAGTCCAGGAAGCTCAGAGAGTCCCAAAGAAGGTGGACCCAAGGAGGAACACACCAAGACACATCATAATTACATTAGCCAAGAATAAAATGAAGGAGAGAATCCTAGAAGCAGCAAGGGAAAAAGGCAGAGTCACCTACAAAGGAGTTCCCATCAGACTGTCAGCTGATTTCTTAAAAGAGACCTTACAGGCAAGAAGGGGGTGGAAAGAAGTACTCCAAGTCATAAAAGTCAAGGACCTACATCCAAGATTGCTCTAGCCAGCAAAACTGTCATTTAGAATGTAAGGGAAGATAAAGCACTTCTCAGATAAGGTCAAGTTAAAGGAGTTCATCATCACCAAGCCCTTATTATATGAAATATTAAAGGGATTTATCTAAGAAAAAGAAGATCAAAAATAGGACAGTAAAAAGACAGCAAACTCACAGATATTAACAACCACATCTAAAACAAAAGCAAACTAAGCAAACAACTAGACCAGGAGCAGGAATACAGGAATGGAGATCATGGAGGGTTCGCAACAGGGGAGTGGGAGGAGGAGAGAGGGTGTAAAGGTACAGAGAATAAGTAGCATTGATGGTGGGTAAAAAATAGACAGAGGGAGGGCAAGAATAGTGTGGGAAAAGTTGAAGCTAAAGTACTTATGAAACATGGACATGAACTAAAGGGAGGAATGTGGGTGGGAGGGGGTGTGAAGGGAGGAGGGGAATGATGGAGGAGAAATGGGAAAATGTAATAAAATAATCAATAAAATATAATTAAAAAGAAATAAAATAAAATATTTATCATAGAATTTTCAAACATTCACAAAAGTAGAGAAGATAGTATATTTTGTTCTTAATCCACTTATTTATGCATTCATTGGTTGATTCTTTTTTTTCCATTTATTGTTGTCTAAGTACAGTTGTTTCACCTGATTTTCCCAACATGTAGACTCAACAAATTTTTAATACACTGTGGATTTTATTTCCTGTATGTCCCTGTTACTTACCTCACTCTTCCTGTTTGGATTATTTTGAAGCATATCTCAGATTCAGGAATGGCATCCTTTAGTTATGATGTGCTGTATACTATAAATGTGCCAGAGCCTGTGTTTTTGTTGTATTTTCCAGATAATACAATTTTTCTTTGAAAATTCCCCAATGTGGACAATTTAATATCTATAGCCATTTATAGGGAAAAATAAATTGCAGAACTTTAGAAACCTTCAAAAATATTGGTTTGCTGCCTTGACAGGTGTGGGTCATTTGGTTGGGTATCATCCTGCAAAGCAAAAGGTTGCAAGTTCAATTCCTGGTCAGGTGATCAATGTCTCTCTCCTCCCTTCCCATCTCTCTAAAAGTAAATAAATAAAATCTTTAAAAAATATATTGGTTTCTCAATGTTTTTCATATTAATAAAAAATCTTAAATTTTTGCTTGGTAACCTGTGTGCTAAATTGAGAATGTTACTTGTAATCATAAAAAGGTGTCATATCATTTATAGTATTATATAAGATGTAGTTGGCATATATCACACATAGCTGATATAATTTTCAAGTTTACTTTTCTCCCTAGTATAAAGGTAAATTATGCATACATTAATATTATGACTTGAAAATAATGAATTACACATGGCTCCCTTTGGGAATATTTAGTGTTAGATATTATGTTTCTTTTTAGATTTTTTTCTGTGAATTCACTTTACATAGTTAAGTTCATACTTAGTGTTCTAATATTTTTCAAAACTTGGGTAATATCCAACTTTTCATTTTAAAGAAACAATGTGAGCAATCTATGATTTGCAGAGACACCTCTCCCACCTTGGCCAAGAAACCGATTATTTGGGAAAAAAACTAATTTGAGAGCAATTTGCTTAATAAACTAAATTTTTATTCTATGAATTTGTATTTCAAGTCAAAATTGAACTATGGCAGAGAAAATTTTGTAACTGAGAAAATATAATTTTGGATTATAGTCCAAAGATAAATACATTAAATTGTTCTAGAACTCATAGTCCCTAGAGATCAACAAAGCCCATTTTATAAAACAGTAGACTGCCCAGTTGATAATCACAAGTAATTAAAGTTTGTTTCAACCTTAAATTTGACCTTCTTTTCAAGTAAACTCTTATTCAGAAGAATAACACATAGAAAGATGAAGCACTAAACTGAACCTAATCTGTCCTGGGATAAGAGGAAGAGTCAAGAATGATTGATGTCAAGGTGGTGATACTTGCTCTATGTCGTGAAGGTGAATCAGGATGACTTGGTGGAGAAAGCCAGGTGGAAGATGGTACAGAGGGGAAAGACATGTGCACACTGGTAGTCAGTGCAGAGAGAGGTAAGTTGAGTGCATAGCACTTGTATTGCAAGAGCAGGTAGCCTGCACTCTTCTCTAAACGAATGTTGTTGAAGAGCTTTGAGAAGAATTTAGTGTCACTATTAAAGTCAGGATTTGCCTCTGTGTAACAGTCATTAGGAAACTTTTCCTGGTGCAGAAAGATATTTCTTGCAGCCTATGACAATGTTACCCCTCTTCCTGTCTGTTTTGTTTGTTTGCTTTTTTTTTTCCCAGCCAGACAAGTGTTAGGGCTTTTTAAGCCTGGTTGGGCTGTTCTCCCTTCAGGCACGACTACACATGCACAACTTGCAGGAGGACAGGTTTGGGTGGCAGAAGATGGGGGGTGGAGGATGCAGGGATGGAGGCAGAGGAGGCTAGATTTCCAGGCCTTTCTGTGAAGATGTGCTCCCTTTTGATAAAAATCACAGCTTTACACCCAGCCAGATGTTGCTAGGCCTCTGAGAGTCCCACTCTCTTCTGCCTGTCATGGGTCCCCCAGAGCTTTACTTTTGGTAGTTCATTTAACAGAAACAAATACTGTTAATAATATATACCTATGAAATTATTTTATTCCACATGTTTTTACAAATTAAACAATCCAAATCAAGAGAGAAGAAAGTACTTGGACAGTACTTGGGCTGGGTTTAGAATCTAACCCTGAGGAAAGGATATCAAAGGGGAGATGTTGGCACTGAACAGCCACCATCTGTCCATGGGACTCCCAACAGCAAGTGGGAAGGAAGCTCTGGCTAGAATTCCATGTTGTGTCTCCCAAGTTTATGCAGGGAGTGAGGCTCTAGCTCTGCTACTCCTGTCTGTCCTAGCTTTATGACATGGCAGTTGATTTAGTCTATGCTCAATTCTCCCCTCTATAGAATGGGAATAATAACAGCTCCATATCTTAGGCTTCTCATGAGGATAAAACAAGTTGTTGTATTAAAGTGTTTTGAACAGTATTTGACAATCAATACATTTATTATTTCTTTATTATTATTTAGCCACTTAGCGCATATTTGTTGGATGAGTTTTGAATGCATGAATAGGTAAGTAAATGAATGGAAAACATGATGTGAAAGATATATTTTGCTTATGCCTAGTAATGGCCTATAACTGCACAGTCTGGCACACTTTATCAATACATGGCATATGGACACACACACCCACATGCATACTACACATGCATTTATACCACACACACACTTACCCTCAATACATACATACTGTCTCTCACTCACACGTATACCACATACACTGCTAGAAACAATTCAGTTTCTTACCTAGTAGATAATTGAACATTCTGCCTCATTCTGGCTACTGTTCTTTGCTCTCCCGTGCCTTTGTTCCTAAGTTGAGTTCATGATGGAGACACACCAAACACTATTTTAAAGTTCACTATAAAAAGTTCCTGAGAGCAAGACCACATATAGTATTCATGCAAGGTCAATTTGAAGAGTCCTGAGGGTTGTAGAAATTGGTTTCAGTCACATAAATCTGGAGTGTGTGCATCTGGGGTGGGATGGGGTAAGATTTGATAATTATATTTAAAATTGTAATTGAATACATTGATATCCATCTGTATTGAATGTCTTGCTGTTGCTGGGTTGCCAATGTGGCCTGCTTCCTTGCTACAGTCCCTTAAGTTAAGATGCTTGTGAGTCAGTATACAGGTAAGCATGCAAGAAAACAGGTTAAACTGAAAAACAAACAAACAAACAAACAAAAAAATGCTTCCAAGGACAGTGACCACATGCATGGGGCTGAAGGGAGGGAGCAGGGAGGACTCCAGGGCAGATCTTTCTCCTTTGAGGCAGGTTACTATATCTCTTCTAAATAAAGCATATGTCTGTATTTGGTGCAAAATGTAGGGCTGAAGAGAGAGTAGTTTATTTTATGCAAATAGATTACCATATCATGTATAGAGTTAGGCCCTTGATTATTTCTGGGCTTTGGGGTCCAGCAAGGCAGTTCTCCTGTCACTGGTGCTACAGATAGATTTCTTCACCTCTCCTCAGAACAAAAATCCTAGTTCGAATGTGACATTTCTAATTATATTCAAGGTTGTCTGCTTGTAGAGTCTTTAAATAGATCCTCTGTGAGATCATCTGGGTGATTTGATGTAAAAATGGTATAACTAGAATCAGTAGCATTGCTTTATTCTGTTCATGGAGAGCTCTTCTCAAGGGAGTAAAAGAAGAGCCTGGAAAACAATGTGGCTATTGTAAGCTGGGCCTCCTTCAGGGCCAGCCCTCTGGGCTGCACAGCAGGAAAGGACAACCATTGGTCACAGGATGGGTAATTTCATCGGTCACAGTGGCACATGCTGGTTAATCATGCTCCAGCCAGCAGACTTTGGAAGTTCTTATTCCTTTTCTCCATATCCATGGAAGCATTTGTTATCTCTTGTCTTTCTAATAATAGTCATTCTAATAGTGGAATTAGAAATTGGTACTGTAGAGAACAGTATCAAGGATCCTTACAAAATTAAAAATAGAGCTGCCATATGATCCAGCACTTTCATTTCTGGGAATATATCCAAAGGAAACAAAAACACTAACTCAAAAAGATATCTGAACATTAATAGCAGCATTATTTACAATAGCCAAGACATGAGAACAGCCATCAGTGGGTGTTTTGGATAGTGTTCATCAGTGGGTGAATGGATAGAGAAAATGTTGTATATATATATAATATCACACACACACACAGAATAATATTCAGCCATAAAAAACAAGGAATTATACCATTGGAGACAACATAGATGGAACTTGAAGGCATTATACGAAATGAAATTGAGGCAGAGAAAGACAAATACTATACTCACATGTGGAATCTAAAGCAAAAACAACAAGAAAAGAAAAAACATAGAAAAAGAGATCAGACTGAGTATGCCAAAGGAGGAGGATGTAAGAGGAAATTGGAGGAAAGTGGTCAAAAGGTACAAATTTCCAGTCATAAAATAAATAAGTACTGAGGATGTAATGTCCAACGACAATAACTAGCACTGCTATATGGCACATAGAAGAGTTGTCATAAGAGATTAAACCCTAAGAATTTTCATAACAAGGAGAAAATCTTTTTTTCTTCTTATTGTATCTATATGGAGGTTAGCTGAGCCTATTGCGGTAATTATTTCAAAATATATGTAAATTAAACCATCGTGCATACTTTAAAATGATACAGAGATGTATGTCAATCACTTCTCAATAAAGCTGTAGGAATCAAAGAACTCCTGGGTCCTAGAATCTCTGTGGATGATTTGCAGTGAGTGAGGATGTACCAATCTTAGAGACACCAAAGGTGCTGCTATTCTTCAATTTCCACAGCACTCACTGTAAAGTATGTATAGTGTGGGGGAGAAGGAAACTTTCCTATACCCTCAAAGTTCTTTTAGTTGTCCTAATAATTAAAAGACATGAGACATACTGATAAGAGAAAATAACCAAATATAGGAACCTCATATACAGGAGAGAGCCAGAGACCCCACATAAATGAGAGGTTCAGAGACAGAAAGGGAAAGTGAGGTGTAGAAGACATTCTGAGCTAGGGATGAGGTGAGACACCTTGGGGCTTTGCAAGGTCATTGTAGGGATAGTACATGTTCAGTAATCATTAGCTTCCCTACCAAATAGATAGGTAAAAAGTAATTTATGGTTTTAGTTCTCATTGTGGGTCAGGTTCTTTATATAAATTCTTCTAGATAGTTAAGGAATGTGGGGAGCAGAATTTTCTCTTGAGCCTGGAGAGTCTTTGTTGCCCTTTTAGTTCAAAATAATCGACATACCACCTAAGCACATCTGGGGGTGGCCAGTTATGAACCTCTGCAACAGAAAAGAGAGGCTCCTCTCCTGATAGTTCAGCTCATCACTGTTGAGAAGAAAACAAGGCCAGTAAAATGCAAAATACAAATTCAAACTAGACTGTAGAATCTTGTCAGGGCAATTTTTGTAGTCTTGGATGTTTTCATCAGAGAAAATTTTCTAACAAAGAGGTATTATGTAAAGTCATTTTAATGTTTGCAAATGTATTGACCTTACATAATTCTATCACTTTGTCTTGCTTTTTATCAATAAAGAAGTTTTAAGCTACTTATTTTTTGAGATGTATAATTCAAAATGAAGGGAAAAAGGTAAGGTATAAGAGCAGGTTTTCTCTTTTGGTATCTGTGCAAAAGAACATCACTATTACAGATGAATCTTTTGCATATTTATATTGAACAATTCATATTATAAAGAAAGTTATGAGTTAAATATTTTCCTGGTTAGGTAAATGATATGTAAAATTCGAAGTGAAAATGTCAGGATGAACGTAGTGGCCTGTTTTTTTATAGAAAAAATAAACAATTTGCAGAGATAGAAATTCAATTGTTATTGTAGTGAGCTTTGATGGTATTATTGCTTTGGGAGAGGTTATGAATTAATCCATGCTACATATGACTCCATGAAGGAAAACAATGATGTGAAAAGAGGCTATTGGAACCTTAGGTATAGCTATGTGCAGTTTCTCATTGTCACTGCTTCACAGAGAGCTCACTGTGAAATGAAAAATAAGGAGGACAACTTCTAAACATCTAATGCCTAGTGATAATTATGTTAGTAAAAAATTTCAGGAAATTATTTAAAAGTTCTCTCAGAATTAAAATGATAATAAGGGAAAGGAATGTGGTAATAATGATGATAGATTACTTCTGAAGTTGAGTTTATCTGTTTTTAATATAAATTTGGTCATAGGCACATTATCAGGCAAGCTCTACATGATTTCCACATTAGCTTGTTAACAACTGAGGTTCCTTTCAAAGTTAAGGGATGCAGAGGCCCTTCCTTCTCTTCTGCTAATGTAGATAGCTGGGAAGACAGTCAATTGTATTTCATAACTAATAATTTCCTAAAAGAAAGAAGCTATATTAGTATGTAGGAATAATGATCCTGTAAAAAATAATGATAGCAACAGGAATTTTCAGAAATTGTAATTCTTTATTTCTTAATCTTTTTATTACTAAAAGTAAAACTTAATGGGCAAAAGAAATGGTTAGTTAAACCATCTTCACTTGCATTGGAGCAAAAGCTTTGGTGCACAATTCCTTTTTCTTTAAAAGTTTCCCAGATGCAGTTTTCTCTTCCTCCATCCCTACCTGTGTGTGAGGGCAGCCATGCCCCAGTCTCATGCCCTCCCTTCAGCTTTGTGCTGCTTGGGGAGGACAGGAGCCAGGAGCCAGGAGACAACAGGCAGGGGTCAGGCTCATTCCCCTGTCTTTTGTGGTATCCCAAACTCTACAGAGTACAGGAGTACATGGAAAAAAATACGTGAAATTAGTCACCCAAGTCAAATGGAAAATTTCAGGATGTTAGAAAATACGGGGACAACTGATGGCTGAGGTCATGGCTCAGAATGATTTTTTTGGTTTACCTGTTTATCCTAAGCATTTCACTCATTATTTAAAAAACAAAATAAAAAGAGAACTCACAAGAAGAAGGAAAAATACAGTTGTTTATCTATTTTGACAGGAAAGATAACAAGTATCATGTAAGTTGATATTGATAGATTTAGCATGCTGTGTATGAGCTAACACACAAAATTATTTTTTTACTCCTTGTTATTTGTCATTTCTCTGAATTCATTTAAAGTGCATATATTTACAAGGAAATAGAAGCCTCTGTAGAAGTAGAAATAGACTAATAGGTGAATAATTAGATTCACTTGAGAATTTTTTTTCTGAGACAACCATCATTTGGTTGATATGCTTTGTTATGCTTTAGGGTTTTCAAAGAGGCTGTTGAGGATTTTGGAAAAAATGGAAGAACGTTAGGAGAGATTCTCCATCAGATTCTTGGTCTACATAGAATGATAGAGAGAGGGTACAATGTTTACTCTGTTTGATGTTATCGTTGGAAACTTGAACCAAGAAAAATGCTGATGTTTGTGTTTTTTACAATCTCTGCTACACATAAGTGGGTCCTACTGAGTTATTCATGTTCCTCATCCCCTTGCCAATCCCTACTCAGCACCCCTTTTCCTGCAGAGTGTAATCAAATAGGTCAGGTGAATGTTCTGCCCAAGGAGCCTTTTCTTGTGTTTTTGGGGAGGTACCTGGGGAAATGCAAGGAGCCAGTAGTCTACAGAATATATGGCAGTGTCTATGACCTACAGATTCCATGGCATGTTGAATTCTTTACTGTAAGAACTTCCCTGAGTCTTCCATTAAGTTTAAAGAAACTTTGGAACTGCAAGAAAAACATGTGGAATACAGCATGTGACAGACTTCTAACTAGAGGAGTCTTTGGGAAATATATGAAATACTCATTTTCTCGAGCACAGTTTGGGAACTACGCAGTAGTTTCCAACCTTGCTCAGTAAGCTCATCGGGGGAGCCTTTAAAAGAAACAAAGAGGCAGGATTCAGGCTTGTTTCAAGAAGAATCTTTTTTACTCATTTCTTTTACATATCTGGCTCTTCAATGACTAAGCTTTTCTTTGAAGAAAATTTTCCTTGACCAAAAAAAGGATTCTAGAAATATTTGTGGATGCTAAAGACTGGATCTCAATGTCAGCTATTTCCCCCCCTGGCTTTGCTATTCCTCAGCTTTCTTATGATATTTTTGGAATGAAACCACATTCAAACTAGAGTATGAAATCCAAAAGCCAAAAATGTGTGATATTTTTTCCCACAAGAGAGTTAGAACCATGAGCAAATAAAAGGACTCCCTCTTAGTTGGAGCTCACTGAGGTAGCTGAACAGAAAGCAAGAAAGATGAAGGCAATTTGATTGATTTATGTAGCTCATTAGTTGGACATTCAAATAAGCACCAGGTTGTTCTGGCAAAGGCCATGAATCATGGAATTCTGTGCAATGACTGCCTAGAGGATAAGAGAGCTGCACACCAGAAGCCTGCTTCAGTTAGATGGACTTCTACAAATATGTATCACTGTCTCCTGATAAGGGGAAACACATAAAAAATGTGGTTTTAATCACAGACCTGAGGAAACAAACATTTGTGAAATAGAAAAGATGATTCTTGAATATCAACCAAGACCTTTCATTTATACTGCACTTTCCTATATGTCAAAATGCATGCATTATTAGGCATAAGCCTAAATTATTATTTAAATTTAGTCAGTAAAAGCTGGTAAGTATGCCTGTTTAGGGACCTATGGCTGCACTGAACCTTAGTGTCTGCAGTTCAAATTGTCCCAGGAACCTACTCATTGGGATGAAGCCAATATATTTGGAGGGGTAGTTAAGTAAACCCCTGGTAGATGTTACAAAATCAGTTTTATAACTTGGATTTTCTTTCTCTCTTTAAAACTGTTTTTTTCTTCTTTCATTACATACTCTATAACTTGTTCTGGACAGAATCCTCTAATCAAGCTGTGGTACAAATTCAAAATGACTAGAAGAAATGACAACTTATCTTTATTTCAACATGGAAATGTGGTTTTTCCAGATGTTTCTAATGTTCCAAGTAGAGTTTTCAAAGACAGAATATTGCATCAAGGCTGCCAGCCTAAAGTACTCTACACATGACCATGCTTCTGTATAACACATATATACACACACACACACAGTGGAAATATAGGTAGTGTCTTAAATCTATTCACAAGGAAAAGTAATTTGAGATGAAGCACACTTCTTTTTTCTGTCGGCAGAATGACCAATGACACCACAGATAGTAGGCAACTGCTATTTGTAGAACCATTAAGAGTATGAAAGAGTCTTAAACAGTTGACCATTCTTAAGGCTGGTTTTCAAGACCACAAGAAATCAGGGGCACAACCTATAAGAAACATAGAGCACAGACCATACCATTAAAAATCTCATATATTTTCTCCTTTCCAGCATATAGGGAAAAGCAAAAGAGATGGAGGGAGAGAGAGAGCAGAGAGAGAGAGAGAGAGAGAGAGAGAGAGAGAAAGAAACAGAGAGACAAAGAAGTCTCACAAAGTTGAAAATATAGCATTTGCTATAATTGTTGTTTTCTAATCATGCCTTTAATTTCTGTGAAGGAAGCAAAAATGGTGGCTAGAACATAAGATTTAAAAAATGTATTAATGTACTTTGCATTGTTTCATATTTAAGATGTTTTATAATACCATTAAATACTGACAATAAAAAGTTACATTATTCCCACAATCAAGTAGGAATTGTCTACTTGTCTACTTGACAAGGAATTATGTCTACTTGAAGACTAAACTGTCATTCATGCAATAAATATTTTTATGCTCATCTTTTAGGCTCCAGGAATATGCAAGGTCTTGGGATGTGAAAATGTGATCTCAGTCTCTACAATTAAAAAATTCATAGTCTAGTGAGGAGATAGGCACATAGGCAAATTATTATAGTGTAAACTATGTACTATGTGTAGTAGCAATATAAATAAGAAAAAATCTCTATGCCTGGGAAAGCAAGGGGAGGCTTCATAGAGGAGACAGCAGTTGAACTAACATTCAAAGAGTATATAGAAATTAGACAGACACATGAAAGTAGAATGGGTACTCGAGATGGTAGGCACAGGATGTATAAGAGTTTAGTTTGTTTAGAAAACTATAAATTGTTCAATATTTCTGGAGTGTGCATACATATATGTGTGTGTGTGCATATATATATAAATTAAAACAAACCATTTATTTTCTGAGGGATCAACAAAGCTTATAGCAGCGATTTTCAACTTGTGTGCCACAAGAATTTTAAAACTTGCAATACCTGACTATTTAGTCAGGGGCATGAACCTCTTTTCTTGCAGATTGTCAAAAAAAAAAAAAAAAAAAAAAGACCACAGCCAACACAACAATAGCCCTCCTGTGTGAATTCCCTGCCTTGAACCATAAATATATAGACCATAGATAGAGTTGCATCTCCTTGGTCACATCGCATAATAAAGTTGTGTCTGATTGATTAATTTTTGGTAACAGAAATCTTCATCTACAAGTATAGATATCAGATTTTTGTTAAAAGTCACTTTGGAGCAAAAAGTGTAGGTAATTACTCTCATTGCTCTTTTACTATTTTTTTTGTAAATCAATAGGAATTATACCTATTTTTGTCAGATCATCAAAAATGTAATATATTTTTTGGTGTGCCACAGAATTTCAGTAATTAGTTTATGTGTGCCATGAGATAAAAAGGCTGAAGAGCACTGGCTTACAGGTTTGGGCAATATCTTAATATGTAGAGAAGTCTTTGGTGTCATGTGCTAAGAAAATATTTTTGGTTAAATTACTTTGTTTAGGAAGCAAAAATTCTGCTCTGTGCTTTTCTGCCATCTTTTTTCCTGGTTGTAAAAGTGGGATATTTCCATGAAAGTACTACAAGGCACTGCACATGATTGCTTATCCAATAATCTTATGTCTCCCTTGGAAGTTGAGCCAGTGGGTCACAAATTCTCTATTATTTTTTTCTTGTTCATTAAGGACTAAACCTAGAGACACAACCATATCAGATATTCCTCTTAGAGAGGTCCAGTTTGAAATCAGAATTATTTGAATTCCTGTTCATGATCCCCCAAATACGCACTTTGTGAACTTACTAAGATCTCCCAGTCCTCCAGTACAGCTTCCCCCATCCTTTCTCCATGTGCTGCTGGTACATGAGTAGTCCATCTGGGAACAAATTATTTACTATGGCTAATAAATTGACCATGGCATTTTTGTGGTAGAAAAGTTAGTTTCCTGGGTTCTTCTCCCATATATTTAGGAAAAAAAATTTGTGATAGGAAATGAATTAAAAAGAATACCAGAAACATCAGATCCTAATGTACACACTGAGAAATCTATAAAGAGTCTTCTCAGTGTGTATGTATTGCTTGAAAAAATATAATTTAGTAATTACAGGATATAAAAAGCTCTTTTGGCCAACAAGAAAATATTGAAGTTTTGATGTGATTTGCCGAGTGTTGGCTGTTTTTTTTTTTTTTTTTTTTTTTTTTTTTTTTTTTTTTTTTTTTTTTTTTTTTTTTTTTTTTTTTTTTTTTTTTTTTTTTTTTTTTTTTTTTTTTTTTTTTTTTTTTTTTTTTTTTTTTTTTTTTAATTTGATGCTTTCCATAGATGAGTTGGCTGCATTAAGTTGGGTTTGGATCCCACTCTCTGTTTGGTGGAACCCATGGTTGGTGATGTTGAGCAATGGCAAATCTAAATCTAAAAACCCAGTGATTGCTTTTTTTTAATTTTCATATTTTTACTTGTATGAAAAAGAATGAAACCAAGTGCCTTATCAAGTACCAGTCACACTTTTCTCTCTCCTTTCGTAAATGTTTTAAGGATTGGTACTTTGTTACTTTACTGAAATAGCTGAGTGAACTTATAGGAAAGAGCCGAGGTGGACATAGCAGGTATTAGATATCAAACTTTAAGTGAATTTGCTGCCAATATTCAGCTCAATCTTTTTTACTTGTTTGATCTTAGTTTAAGTATTTCTAAATTTCTTCTTATTTTAAATTGAATTAACTCAAAGGTATTGAGGAATTGTTTTGGTTTAAAAATTAAATTGATTACTGTTCTGACATTCCTTGGACAGATGTGACACTGGTATGGCTGAGTCACTCTGATGGGAAAGAACTTTCATAATAAAAGCTACATGTTCAACACCCATAGAACACCAGCTTCTAGACCCTCCTTCCATTCAGATTAAACAAACTAAAAATTACCTATTGTCTATTTAAATATTAAATAGTATTTTGAGATAATAATTTATTTCGCTTTAGAACTTATATATTTTTAAATTTTCTAGATTAGAAGTTACTAATTTGTTAAAGAAACAGTCAACCAGACCAACCAGATCAATAAGAAGGTGGACTGAGAGAACCCTGTGGGAGGCAGCTGACCATGCAGGCGGGGCTGGCTGAACCTGAAACCAAGCTGACTGTAGACTATAGCAGGGGCTGCTGCTGTGGGACAAACTCCCTGTCTCACATGAGAGATCCTTGGAAAGTAGGCTAGAGATGAGCAGAGGAGTTGCACCGCTCCCTCTCTGGCTTCTCACCCACAGGCAGCAAGGATGGTTGCCCTGCCCAGGTGAATACCTAAAGCCCCACCCCCTTACAACTTAACAGGTGTGCCAAGACAGAGAAATAGGGCCCAAATGAAAGAACAGAGCAAAACTCCAGAAAGAGAGATAAGCCAACCTATCTCAGGGAGAGTTCAAAGCTCTGGTAATCAAAATGCTCACAGAACAGATTGAGCTTGGTCACAAAATCAAAAAACAAATGAAAGATACCCAAAGTGAAATAAAGCAAAATATTCAGGGAATCAACAGTGACAGGAAGGAAACCAGGACTCAAAGCAACAATTTGGAGCAAAATGAAGAAATAACCATCCAACCAGAACAGAATGAAGAAACAAGAATTCAAAGAAAAAAAGAAGAAGAAGAGATGCTTAGGAAACTCTGAGACCACTTTAAATGTTCCAATATCCGAATTATAAGGGTGCCAGAAGGAGAAGAACAAGAGCAAGAAATTGAAAACTTATTTGAACAAATAATGAAGGAAAACTTCCCCAATCTGGTGAAGGAACTAGACTTCCAGGAGGTCCAGGAAGTCCAGAGAGTCCCAAAGGGGGTGGACCCAAAGAGGAAAACACTAAGGCACATCATCATTAAGTTATCCAAGATTAAAAATAGAGAGAATCTTAAAAGCAGCAAGAGGAAAGGAGAGTATGTCCCATAAGAAACAAAGGAGTTCCCATAAGACTCTCAGCTGACTTCTCAAAAGAAACCTTGCAGGCGAGAAGGGGCTGGTAGGAGGTTTTGAAGTCATGAAAGACAAGGACTTACACCCAAGATTACTCTATCTAGCAAAGCTATAATTTAGAATGGAAAGGCAGATAAAGTGCTTCCCAGATAATGTCAAGTTAAAGGAGTTCATCATCAGGAAGCCATTATTATATGAAACATTAATGGGACTTTTCTAAGGAATAGAAGATCAAAAACTATGAACAGTAAAATGACAACAAACTCATAGCTATCAACAAATGAGCCTAAAAAATGAGAAACAATGAAAACAAAAACTAAGCAAACAACTAGAACAGGGCAGAATCAGAGAAATGGACATCACATGGAGGGTTTTCAGTGGGGAGGGGGATGGGAGGAAAAGGTGCAAAGAATAAGAAGCATAATTGGTACACATAGAATAGATGGGGAGAGGTCAAAATGGTATAGGAAACAGAATTTGAAGAATTTATAAGTACAACCCATGCACATGAACTAAGGGAGGGAATGCTGGAGGGTTGGGGAGTGCAGGGCAGAGGGCTGGAAAGAAGCATTTGAAGTCATGAAAGGCAAGGACCTAAATCCAAGGGGGGGAAATTGGGAAAACTATAATAGCATGATCAATAAAATATACTTTAAAAAAAGTTACTAATTTGAAATTTCAAGCGCTGTACTTCACATAAGAGTAAGAATATGCTTATAAAGAACAAAGGCTATCATTGCATTTTAAAATGTCTTAAATGTGGTCTTCTGACTTTGAAGACCTTTAATGTACTGGTTTTAAAAGCTATGGGTGCCTTGGGAGAAGGTTAGAGTAAATACTGTGGTATTTACTGAGAGTAAATAAGTGGCATATTTTTTTTTTCTCAGGAAAGCAAGTACCTCATAGTGGTAGCCAGAAGCCAGACAGCGGTGTCCAAATCTTTGGCATCTGTGAGCCAACTCTTCTTAAGAAGAAGAGTTGTCTTAAGCTATACATTAAACACATTGCAACTTGTCATCACAAAAAAATCTCATGATGTTTTAAGTAAATTTATGATTTTGTGTTAGTTGGGCTGCATTCATAGCCATTCTGGGCTGCACCTTCTCTTGGCTTGGGTTCTGTGGCACTTAAATAAATAGTGACTTTCAGATTCTTGTGGAGGACACCTGGAGTTATTTATCAGTGGACTTATATCACTTTCAACAGAAGGGTTGATATGTTTTGGTAACTTATTGCCTGTTTTAGTGTCCAGTCCTAAATGAGACCTTTGACAGGCAGAATTCATGGGTGTCAATGACAATCGTATTTACTAAAAACATTAGTGAAAAAACTATTTCTAATTTTCCTTTTTAGTTCTGCTTAAAATATTTTTCATCTGCACATAATTTTAATCTTCCTAATTAAATTAAAATTACCTTGTTAAAAATACTTTATCTTTGATATAGACTCAGATAATAAGTAAAATACCTAGACAGAGGACACATTATGAATGAAGCTTTGGGCATAAATTGGGAGATACACAAAGTACTCTGCCTCTTGATTGTTTAAAATGTTTCTTTTCTAATTTCTAAACTAATTTCTACTTATATGGTCATGCAGGTTATATAAATGCATCATATAGAAGGTGAAATTTTTCAAAGTTCTGGCCAAACTCATTGGATGATGAAGAGCTTTTAGTACATTTTTGTGGTTTGTAAATCTGAGGAATATCATTCTGACTTGTTCAGCTTTTTGCATCATAATGGATGAGACAGTGAAGCTTATGGGCATACTATCCATATACTTTAATTCATGAAGGTTACATGGTTGGTTCTCTGATCATACCTAGATAACTTTATGTTAAATAATGACAAGGAGTAGGCAAGAGAGATTGAGGAAGAAAGGAGGAATGCCTCTTTCTAATAGATAGAATAAAATTATGTTTTCATTGAGTGAAAAGCCTATTTTTGTCTTTCATCTGAGTATTGGTATATATAGATTAAAACTCATGTTTAACTTTGAGACAAAAAGCTAGGTTGAGCTCCACTGTGTATAACGTTGCTATGTGCTTGTTATGGATTCATTGATATCTTTGCCTTCACTTACCTGGATTCAGGAATTGTCTCCTCCATATAGATGGTGAAACTGAGTACAGTCCACCCACCTTGTAACACAGGTGGTAAAACTGAAACGTGAATCCTGGTCAGTCAGTCTGACTACAGAGCCCTGTTCTTCCTGTTACACTCTGTGCTGATATAACAACACCCAAGTGACCTGGATTAGAATGTCATTAAATAAAACTGATTTCAGTTTTTTAATAGTATCATGAATGTTTTTTATTTCACTATTATTTCAAATGGCCTAACTGAAATTTCTATGAGATAAATAAAAATGAAGCACCCTTTTCACTTAAAATTACAAATTAGGGGGGAAAAGTGGTTGTCTTTAAAATCAGTCAAGACACCTCCATGGAAAATTACCTGGGCTGTTTCATGGTTGGAAAGGCCAGAGGAGGGAGTTGGCATCCTGAAGAAGCACAGGCCTGGCCCTAGGTCTGGCCAGCACCCACTGACAACAGCTCAACCCTGGAGTTGTCAAGATTTTCCTCAATTGTAAAATTCTGAAAGTTACACTTCAGAATCATCTTTTCTTCTAATTCCTTATTATTGCCTTTTTATTAACTCAGGAAAGCAGTAACACAAAAGATCCTTTTACATCTTTCGACTTAAAACACAAAATCCAAGAGGGATTTTTCTGGCTAAGTTCATGAAGGAAAATCTGTAGCCAATCAATTTCATCTTACCAGTAAATGCCTGATTACAGCAAACAAGTTCATTCATTTTATCTTATAAACTCAAGAATATGATTTAAAACTATGAAAAACATATACCTGGCCCTGGCTGGTGTAGCTCAGTGGATTGAGCACCGGCTGAGAACCAAAGGGTTGCCAGTTCAATTCCCAGTCAGGCCACATGCCTGGGTTGCAGGCCAGTTCCTAGCAGGGGACGCATGAGAGGCAACCACACGTTGATATTTCTCTCCCTCTCTCCTTCCCTTCCTCTCTAAAGATAAATAAATAAAATCTTTAAAAAAAGAAAAAAATATACCTGGATTCTCATCCATTTCAATTTTATAATGAAATAATTATCATTATGAAAGCTGTGATTTATTTTTCTTTCATTAAGTGAAATAGATTTTTATTGTGCAGGATAGTTCCCACCTTTTACCCCTCTATATTTACAATATATATTTTTCAGCTTAATATCAAACCCTGTCAAAGCTCCAGTGCTATAAACTATTTATAAAAAGATTTATTATAAAAGTGGAATCATGCAAAACAGTAGTTTGTGCTTTTCTTCTTTTTTTTCCCAAGAGGTCTTTATTCAGTACTTCTTCCCACTGAGCACCTAATGCAGAAACTGGCAAATAGTAGGATTCACTGAAAAACAAAGAAAAAGAGAAGGGATTCTTAACTTGTATACAACATGTGATTTGCAGCAAATGATTAACTAGGACAGCTGAGTTTGAGCTACTTACCCAATCTCCCATTGTTGTTTCCTTGTACTCAGAGTGTGACCCCAGACCAGCTGCGTCTGCCTTACCTGGGAGATGTTATAAATGCAAATTTTTAGGTCCACTACACACCTTCAAATTCAGAAACTTTAGGAATTGGACACAGAAATTTGTGTTTTAACCAGGCCCCTGCCTGATTCTGGTGCCCTGTGAAGTTTGAGAGGCACCGATGCAATGCTATCCATGCACCATTGTTTTCTTTTTCCCTTATTGACGGCTTCTGGAGTCTCTCTCCTTCTCCTGCTCTGTGGTGGCAACAAGGCTGCTTTCATACACCTAATCCTGACCCTGGAGAGTGATGGGCTCAGTTTCTCTATTTCTGCTTGTCTTCAGAACATGAGGAGATTGGAATGGGCTTTAGTTCCCAATGGGCTAGGACACATTCAGAGCATACTCCTTATTCCTGCTGCAGGAGGAGTTGGAGTTGGGGAACCATCAGTCACTAATACTTCATTGGTGCACCAGTAGTGTGATTTAGGCCTATACTCAGAAGAATGCCTTTATCCACAAATATGTATAATTTACAAGTATGACCAGAGTTTAGGAGCAAATCCAAAGCACACATTGCACAAGCATAATCAGGAGAAGGGCAGAAACATGCATCTCTATGGGCAAGCAGATACTACTAGTGCTCTCTCTCTCACTGCCTCTGCCCCCACACACTATTCTACTCTCAACTGGGGGCATTCTCCTGGTAAACATCCAGAATGTTGGTTACCATATCCAAAATAAACATTAGATTAAGGAAGACTGGGCTAATCGGAACTGAAGGAGAGTGACATTTAATAGGAAGTCCATGCTACTCTAATGTTAACATATAGAAACAAATGTTAAAATGATGATTTAGGTCATTTTGTCCTTTACTGCCTCCAAAGACGTTAAATTGTTTCTTGCTCATTACTTTAGTTACTTCCTACTGAATTCCCTCTTATAATTCAAACCTATAATTCATTTACACTTTATAGGCATAG
Organism: Anoura caudifer; assembly: GCA_004027475.1. NCBI lineage: Eukaryota > Metazoa > Chordata > Mammalia > Chiroptera > Phyllostomidae > Anoura > Anoura caudifer. The sequence goes on along the minus strand of PVKU01000910.1, from coordinate 242,755 downwards.
GATGTGATAATCTCCATTATACTTTGTTGTAACAAACATGGTTGAATTCATTTATTTTTATTTTATGATTTAAAAAATATTTTTTTAAATTATAGTTTACATTAAATATTAGTTTGTATTAGTTTCAGGTGTATAATGCAGTGGTTAGACAATCACACTCTAAAGTGTTCCTTCTGATGTTTCCAGTACCCAATTGGAACCATACATAGTTATTACAATGTTATTGACTATATTCCCCATGCTGTACTTTATATCCCCATGGCTATTTTGTAAGTACCAACCTGTACTTCTCAATCTCTTCACCATTTTTACCCAGTCACCAAACCTCCTCTGGCAACCACCAGTCTGTTCTCTGCATTTATGAGTATGATTCTGTTTTGTTCAGTTATTTATATTGTGCTTTAGAGTCCACATATAGGTAAAATCATATGGTACAGTATTTATTTGTTTTTCTCTGACTTATTTTACTTAGCATGATATTCTTTAGGTCCATCCAAGCTGTCACAAATGGTAAGATTTTAATCTTTTTTTATGGCCAAGTAATATTCCTCTGTATATATGTACCCCAGCCTTTTCATCCACTTATCTATTGAGGAGCACTTAAGTTGCTTCTGTAGCTTGGGTATTGTAAATAATGCTTCAATGAACATAGGGATGGATATGTTCTTTTGAATTAGTGTATTGGGTTTCTTGAGATATATACCTAGAAGTGGAATCATTGGCTCATAAAGTAGTTCCATTTTTAATGTTTTGAGGAAACTCCATACTGTTTTCAACAGTAGCCACACAAATTTGCATTCCCACCAACAGTGCACAAGGATTCCCCTTTCTCCACATCATTGCCAACACTTGATTGATTTGTTGATGAAACTCATTCTGACAGGTGTGAGGTGATATCTCATTATAGTTTGAATTTGCATTTCTCTGATGATTAGTGACATTGAGCATCTTTTTATATGTCTATTGGCTGTCTGTATATTCTGTTTGGAGAAGTGTCTATTGCGTTTTTTTGTTTGTTTGTTTGTTTGTTTAATTGGATTGTTTGAGGGTTTGTGGGGGATGTTGAGTTTTTTAAGTTCTTTATAAATGTTGGATGTTAACCCCTTATTAGATGTATCATTGGTGAATATATTCTCCTATTAAATGGGTTATCTTTTCATTTTATTGATAGTTTCCTTTCCTGTGTAAAAACTTCCTAGTTTGATGCAGTATCATTTGTTTTTATTTTCTTTTATTTCTCTTGCCCAAGTAGATACATCAGAAAAAAAATATTACTAAGAGAAATGTTTTAGATTTTACTGCCTTTTTTTTCTTCTAGGATTTTTATGGTATCTAGTCTTACATTTAAGTCCTAAATCCACTTTGAGTTTATTATTATATAAAGTGTAAGACAATAGTCTAGTGTCATTTTTTTTGCATGTATACATCCAATTTTCCCTTATTTAATAGAATGTATTTACCCCATAATATGTACTTGCCTCTTAGTCAAATAGTAGTTGACCATAAAGACATGGGTTTATTTCTGGGTTTTCTATTCTGTTCTATTAATCTACATATCTGTTTTTATGCAAGTACCATGCTCTTGCTCTTTGGATTACTATAGCCTTGTAGTATAGTTTGATATAAGGTAGTGTCATTCCTTCAACTTTATTCTCCCCCACCCCCCAAGATTGCTGTAGCTATTCAGGGTCTTTTGTGATTCCACATAAATTTTTAGAGTATATGTTCTAGTTCTGTGAAATACACTATTGGCATTTTGATAAGAATTGTGTTGAAGGAGAGGTGGGAGGGAGTAATGGGGGGAAAAGGGAGAAGAATTTTCAGGAACATCCATAAAGGGCACATAGAAAAAACCAAAGGTGGGTAGGATCAAGGGTGGGAAGTGGCAATGGCTGGGGTTGGGGGGAGTGGTGGGGAGAAAATGGAGACAACTGTACTTGAACAACAATAAAAATGTGAAAATAAAGGAATTGTGTTGAATCTATAGATTGCTTTGAATAGTATGGACATTTTAATAATGTTACTTTTTTTCTATCCATAAGCATGATATATGCCTTATTTTGCTTGTATCTACTTTAATTTTATTCTTTAGTGTTTTATAATTTTCCAAGTACACCTCTTTGGTTAAATTTATTTCAGGTATTTTATTTATTTTTTGATGCAATTGTAAATGGGATAGTTTTCCAAATTTCTATTTGTGATAGTTCATTACTGGTGTATTAAAATGCAACTGACTTCTGGGGATTTACTTTGTATCCTGCTACTTTACTGAATTTATTTATCAGTTCCAGTATGTTGTGGGTGATATCTTTAGGGTTCTCTATATATAGTATCATGTCATCTGCACATAATGAGTTTTTCTTTTTTCGTTTTAATTTAGATAGCTTTTTTTCTTTGGTCTGACTGCTGTGGCTGGGACTTCCAGTACTATGATGAGTAAGAAGAATGAAATTGGACATCCTTGTCTTGTTCCTGATCTTAGGAAAAATGCTTTTAGTTTTTTTCTTTTTTCTTTTCTTTTTTTTTAATTAAATTTTATTTTAATTGTTGTTCTTATACAGTTTTCTGTTCCATTGAGTATGATGTTGGTTGGGAGTTTTTCATATATGGCTTTTACATTGAGATATATTCCTTTTACTCCCACTTTGCTGAGGGTTTTCATCATAAATGTTTGCTGGATATTGTCAAATGTACCTATTGATATGATCATATGATTTTTATCTGTCATTTTGTTTATGTGGTGTATCATGTTAATTGATTCATGGCTATATTAATATTGCATCCCAGAAATAAATCTCACTTGATCATGGTGTATGATCTTTTTAATTTATTATTGGGTCCAGTTGGCTTGTACTTTGTTGAGGATTTATGCATCTATGTTCATCAAGGATATTGGCATGTGATTTTCTTTCTTTGTAGTATGTTTATCTGGTTTTGGAATTACGATAGTCCTGGCCTCATAAAATGGTCTGGGAGTCTTTCTTCCTCTTGAATTTTTTTGAGATCATTTGAGAAGGAGAGTCATTAGTTCTCAAAATGTTTGGTAAAATTTACCCATGAAAACTTCCAGTCCACAAGTTTTGTTTGTTGGAAGTTTTTTTTTTTTTTTTTTTTAATGTTACAATTACATTAGTTGCAATCAGTCTGTTCATATCTTGTTTTTCTTGATTAAGTTTTGGGAGGTTGTATATCTTCAGGGATTTATCTATTTCTTCCATATTGTCTAATTTGTTGGCACATCTCTTATGCCAGTCATAATATTTGCTTTTTAATTTTTTTATTTTAATTGTCATTCAAGTATAGTTTTCTGCCTTTTACTCCCATCCCAGCCCACACCCCAGCCTTCTCCACCTCCCTCCCATTTCCACCCCCCCTTGTTTTTGTCCATGTGTCCTTTGTACTTGTTCCTGCAAACCCTTCCCCTTTTCCCCCGAAATTCCCTCCCCTCTCCCTTCTGGTCACTGTCAGCCTGTTCTCTTCATATTTTCTTATAATGCTTTCATAATCCTTTGTATTTCTTTGGTGTCATTATTACTTTTCCTACTTTGTTTCTGGTTTTTTTTTGGGGGGGTCCTCTCTTTTTATTCCTTGAAGAGTCTGGTTAAATGTTTATTAGTCTTGTTTATATTTCCAAAGAATCAGCTCTTGTTTCATTGATCTTTTGCATTGTTTAAGAGTCTATTTCATTTAGGTTTTGCTCTGATATTTATTATTTCTTTTGTTTTCCTCACTTTGAAGGTTTTTTTTGTTGTTCTTTTCCTAGTTCCTTTAAGTGGAAATGCAGATTGTTTATTCAAGGTTTTTCTTTTTCTTGAGATAGGCCTGTAGTGCTATGAATTTCCCTCTTAGGACTGCTTTCATAGTGTCCCATAGATTTTAGAAATCTAAAATTCTGTGCACATTTTTATTGTAACAAACATGGCTTTAAGATAAGCCCACTCTATAAGAGAATACGATGTGGTCAGTATGTTGTTAATATTGTGAAAATTATTCACCAAATTGTACTGTATTATAAGAAATAGGGCATTCCTTCATTATATATATTTATTTAATAATATACTCATGAAGTTAAATGATATTCCATTTAATTATCTATTATCTTTTTATTGTATTTTGGATAAGTTTAGGTATTATGAGATAAAAATATTTAAAAGAGAGAGAAGAGTTGCTTGTCATTAATTCTGAGAAAATAGTTTTTCGCAAAGAATGCATATTTTTGATTTTACATGGTTATTAATAAATAATTTATTAAATTAAAATGACATGAGTAGAAAGAACCAGGGAATTAAAGAATTATACATCAAATAATGTCCACTTGGCAAAATATCAAATACTATGAAAATATAATAGTGCAGGAATAACCTAAGCCACAGACTTGTGCAAGGTGGCCATGAAAATGATTGAAATAAACCCATGAACTGCTCAGGTAGGAACCTACCTGGCACAAACAGTGGAAGCCACCAGGTTTGGAGTGATGACCAACAGGGTGAAACTGTTAACAATGACTCCCCTCACCATCTGTCTTATTGATGTGGGGAGTCCTTTAAGCTGGCAGAAAAGTCACATTTAGAATGTTTTCTGCAGAGAACAAGGTCCAGTCTCCTTGGTGTGAGTAGACTAAGAAGAGCTTGTAAGTGTTATGGGCCTTTAAAAAAAGTAGATGAAGAGTGGGCAAGACTAGAGACATACACACAGAAAATTCAAGAGGAAATCTGAAAATCAAAGCGGAGGCCATGTCGTACTGATACATAGGTCAGGGATCATGGTGCTGTGTGATTTGTCAGGAAGCAGAGAAGTCTGGGCAGAAAGTGAATTGGCTTTGGTGGAAATTTCACTGCCCCTGCCCTTAGCTAGGCAAACGTGGAGCCCAGAAATATTCCAGACCCCACCTGCTGGTGAATCTGGTTGCTATTGTTCTGCTGCCCATCCTGACATTTTGAATTGCAATAGATGAGGAACTCATATCTGATGGAAATAGAGGCATGGGGTTGGGAGGGGAGCTTAGGGTAAATCTTGGCTACTTGAAGTGAGGTGTAAGGATCAGCAACATGGGCATCACCTGAGAGCTGGCTAGAAATGCAAACTCTCATGTTATGCCCAAGATCCACCAAACCAAGACTCCAACAAGACCCGGGTGACACTATACACACTGACATTTGGCAAGCATAGGATCATCACAGGACTTAAAAGCCTGCGGCTTAGTGAGATTGCATATGGCTGCAGGTGATAGATAGCCTTCTTTGCTGTCCTTTCTGCCAAAGCCAAATAAAGGCATTAATAGAATACAGGACAATTTTAAACTGCTATATGTCTGATGGATATATAGACAGAAGTTGGCACTCCTAAGAAATATAACTATCTTTCATAGTCTCATTTTGTTGAGACTATATCACTATTTTAGTCAATCTGAGTCTTTCTTTCCTACTCCCAGAATCAACTACTACTACCTAACTATGTAGTAGAGGAAATATAGCAACCAATGTTTAAGGGGGAGTGAATTCCAGCCCCAGAATAAACTTGAGGAGAAAGTTGTACATCCATCTCTACCACCTTAACCACTGAAATGGATGATTGATAGGCCAATCTCCCCGGTCATTGTCTATAAGCACTACTTGGTGATCATTCAAAGGACCTCATAATTACCTCTACAAATTTCCAAAAAAAACTAGCTGAATGGATTAAACTGACCACTATAATCAGAGGAGCTTAATTAAATGAACTAGTGTGCAAAATATATAAACATAACCAGCTTTTATTCACAACAGTTCTCCCACTCATTGCTATAAATACCTCACCAGCCCCTTTGGAGTTTGTGGACATGGATGTGCTGCCATTTCCTCTTCTAATCTCCAATTGTTTGGGGGTCTGGCCAAGTGCCACAACGGAAAAGTTGCCATGCTTGGTGCTTTTTTACACGAATGCCTTTCACAAAGTAATTATTACTTCCTGGAGGGCTGAGATACTAAATTTAACTTTAGCCATAGATTTACTCCTGTAATCACATTTATACACATATACTACTAAAAATAAATGAGAACTTTCTTCCCCTCCATATGTGTCCATCTCAGGCAAAGGGAATACTTTTGTTCTCATCTATGTCTTGTAAGAACCTAAAAATGATAGAAAGTCACCTTATTTGAGAATTGTTACTTCTCCAGAACAGAGCATTCATTCTCAAATTGATTTTGTTCGGAATGTTTCCATATTGAAATGAGACAACTTATTGCATGTAGATCTTAGCCAGAGAAGTCTATGACTTTTCTATATTATAATTGCCTCATTACACCAGAGTGTCCACATTTTAGTGGTGAAAGAAATAACTGTTTAGCTTGGAAGACTTTTTAGTCTAAGAAGATAAAAGCCTGGGTGAAGAGTGTGGGTGTGTGAGGGAGTAACAGTGGCCTTCAGAAGATGAAGTGTTAATGTACAAAGGATGGAGACCAGCTGCTTTTCATCCCCACTGAGAGCAGACTAGAGGAAAGGAGCCCACATGCTCCAGGAGAACTTAGGGAAGCTGCTTAAGTGAGAATGTCCTTTAGTATAGGGACAATTCTGCAAGAAATGGAGCCAACAGAATTTCTAGAAAGAAATTGGGACATGGCTCTGAAGAAATAGTATATTATTGTAGAATCCCCAAATTAAGAAAATTTCCAAATATACTCTTAAATTATTTAATTCCAGGGCACATTATCATCTTCCTTTTCAACAAATCACCAGCACATGCCTAGCATTTGTCACTGTGCTGGGAGAAGTTCAGCAGTCTCTTCTTCTCCATGGTGGAGAGGGAAAAACAGGATCTTTGGAGCCAAAAGAATTTGGGTTTGGATTTCAAATTTGCAAATTACTGCCTTCATTACGTTGGGTCCCTCTCCAACCTCTCTGAGTTTAATATCTTTATTTGTAAAGTACTGACTTCATGAAGAACTTGTTACCATTGAAGATAGCATACACAAATTCCCTAGTACAAAAACAGGTACACACTAAGCATTTAATAATAACACTGGGTACTCAATATTATGAGCTACAAGGCCTATTAGTGCAAGAGATTGTTTAGTAATTAATTGTAAAACTGAGAATTTACTCCTAGCTTACACTTTAAGAAACAGAGATACCAATAGGTTAAGCTAAGTTGCATAAGGACATAAAGCCAATAAGTTGTGAGGCAGCTAATCAATGAACATATATGTTGAATTCAGGAGCTGGTGCTCTTCCTACTATACCACACTGCCTTATATTATATGAAACAAATGAAAGGGATTGAGGTTTCTTATTAGCATATGTACCTATTACTAAAATTCATAGTTTTCCAAACTCAGGCTCTCAGAATATCTACCAAGCTTGATCCACGTGCACTGTATTTTCCTCTTTGGAGCATCCAATTTATTGGCAGAGGGAGGTTGTCATCACTAAGTAAAGAGACATACCAGTTAATCTACTGGAAGAGCTCCCAAAAATTATGAAGTCTTTGCAATAAAGGGAGATATGTTGAATTTATTTTAGATCTTCAAACTATTTTTCATCAATTTCTATTATTTTGTCTTTATTTAATCAATAAACATTTGTTGATCCAGAGGATGTGCAGCAATAGGAATTTATGATTTAAAGATGCTCTTTCAAGTGAAAAAGAAAAGTATCAACAAATAATTGCTATGTAGTGAGAAAAGTACTGTATTATAAAGGACATAAAGCTCCCAGAAAGAGCAAATTTAGAAAAGTATTTCAAAACAACTAGCATTTGAGCCAGGTCTTATGTACTGCAGTAGAGCAGACATCTAGTCCAAGACTTGGTAAAAATGCTAAAAATTCTAAAAAATAATACTGAGCTGAATTTATAGAAAATCTTAATATCTTATGTATATTAATTTAGACTCATGTTACCATAAGAAAATTAAAATATTTTAACCATGAATGACATTATAATGTTTGATGACAAAGTCAAAATACAATGCAAAAATATTAATGCTAATTCTTCACTATGAAATTAAATCAGTGAACAGATTTTTCTTTGAATATTTTTTATGTTTTGGGCACCAAGCAACAACTTGCTTATAGATCTGCAAATGAGCAGGGGAAACGTGTATAGACAGTGTTCCTGGAATGGCCAACCAGATCACCTCAAGAATGTTTGAGTCGTTCACATTTGCTCTTGCAAGATATTTCTACACATCGGCTGGCTTGGAAACTTACAGGCAGTCATTTCTACACCAGATACATTAACTAAAGTGGTATTTTTATAACTTTAAAATGCCCCAGTAAATCTATCAGCCATTTATTTTACAGTTATAAATTGTTGTTCTGAATAATTTTGCCATTTTGATGTATGTTCTGAGAGATCAAAAAGATATAAGTAGAACATTAAATTGAAAGGCTTTTTTTTAGTCAAATGCACATCCCTTTTATATTTTGACTAAATATTTAAAATGGAGCATACAGTGGAGTTTGTATAACATTAAGGGAATAGTTTTGGCATTTTAGGTTACTTGTTAATAACTTGTAGCTAATATCTTTGATATACTAGTTCTGGCTTTTATTTGGATATTACAAGAAAAAAACAACTCTGCAAGTTCTTAGCATACCAGACAGAGGTGATTATAGCAACAAGAACCATCTTTATAAAGGCTTTGAAGTTTGGATTCAAACATCCGGTCTCGTCATTGTTACAGTGTCTACGATGGTCAGCATCTTTATGTGCGTTAGCACCATGAACTTGGTAAGTATGTGCTTGTATATGGAATGCTGGTCATGCTGTATTTTATCAAGTGCATGTTGTATGTGGGTGGGTACTTATTCAAAATACCATAAAAGGAAAACTTAAATTTCTATTATTTGGGCCTACTCCCACCAAACCTATCACATATTTGATGTTACTAGATGTAGGGTTTTCTGTGCATGGTTTAATTGTCCAGTGGTGTGATTTGTGATAAATCCATTTTTCCCTGATCTTTTCATGCAGATTTCCTACTTTTCCTCTGGCATCTCAGTAAATAATACTTCTTTTAAAAATGTTAAACTGATCCAGTGTCTAATATGATAATCATGCATTACAGTGACTATAATTTGATTTTATAAAACCAATAGAATAAAATCATTAGAAATAGTCTTAAAAAGAACTCTTGACTATTAATAATGTGAATGTTGTTAGCGTTCAGAAAGTGTAAATTTTGTTAAAGCGGTCTGCCAACAAACTGCCAACATGGTGCTGTCTTTCTGAAGGTGACAGTATTGTCTTAAGAGTAAAAAAAAGTACTTGCAGTTTATTATAAGCTAAGATAAAATAACACTTGATATTCATAAAAAAACACTATTCTTTTTCTTTTAACCAAAGAAACAATTCTTTTGCAGTGGTTTGGTACTAATCCTGAAGTTAGTAAATTCTCTAAAAATAGTATACAAACTATTGATTTTAAATCAAAAATGTTTATTGTAAAAAAAGACCTTGAAAATTGTTTTTAAAAAAGAAACATGATTCACAACTCTTCAGGTTCTTTAGATACATTAGCTGTAGAAAACCTCTCACGTTCATACAAAATTCATTCAGTCATATAAAAATAAACACAAATTTACATTGACTCAGCAACTATACAGTTATTTTTCAAAAGGCACTTGGAAAGGGTGTTGTATGCATTTAAAATAGTTTAAGTACATTACTAAGTTTCTAAGAATCCTTTCTTGCACTTATTCCCATCTTTAATTAATTTTAGAAAATCATTAAAAATTCTTTTGAAAAAGTAAGACACAGAGCATGCACCAGGAATGTTCAAAGCCTCCCTCCTCCCCCAAGGCACATACAGTTCATTGGCAAAACATAAACAACAACAATAACAAATAGAAACACTTTTAATGCAGACTCCTGTGTTTTGTTCTTATTCTTTTTCCTTTGTCTCCTAAAAATACAGTTTAAAGCATTATAGGTAATCAAAAAAGGCTTTAGTTCAAAAATTGTAACCAGACATTAGACATGTAATGAAGTAAACTTGGAATAGTTTATAAGTCACCTGAGATAGTGTCTGGCAGATTCTCTTCCTATAACAAATTCTATTACAAACTCCATTACAAAACAATACTGTTCTTTTCAGTTGAAATGATTTGGCAGCAATGTAAATCTTTGCATTCTTTCTTAGTAAGAAAAGATACCATGTGCTTTTTGCTTTACCTTTGAAGAGAAAGATCCTTATTTTTTATTCTTTCTTTCTAGCTGTCAGTAAATATATAGTAATTTTAAACTTCACATGGAAAGAATTAACTTTAACACATGGATTGCGTGCTCTTGCAGCTTTGTGTGTGTGTGTCTATACACATTATTTGGTCAGTATGCAAAGAGAAAATGCCTTTGGACTTTTATTTATCATTTGGAATCGGAGTGAAGAAATGCATTCTGCTTGAGTAAACATTGATTGCGTCACTCAGTGTGCTATACAGCAGCCAGATTCCTCATGTTTGTGCAGAAGAGACATTCTGGAGAAGGTTTTGGAGCAGTTTTTGCACTGGTATTTCTTTACATCAGAGTGGGTCTGCAGATGAGCCCTCAGATTTGATCTGTCTGCAAATGCTCTGTTGCAGTGAGGACAAGAAAAAGGCTTCTCCCCTGGGGGTGGAGGTGGAGTGGGGGGAGAAAGAAAGACAGTCAGTGTTTTCAGAGGAAACATAAAGACAGATAACATTTATGAATAATCACATTTTGCCAAAGGAATGAGAAGCAGCAAAATTTGATTAGAATTCCCCACCATAGATACTTATTTTAATATCTAACTCTAACATAAATTTAAATGTTGCATTAAAAATCACACTAAGCACATTATTACTGCTGCCAGTTAGAAATAATTCATATATTTCTAGGACTTTCAGTGATTAAAACTTCCTGCTTCAGCAGGTGAAACTAATGTTTAGCTCCTCCCAACATTTCCCAATACTTCCCCTTTTCCCTCTTTCTGGATTATGACTAAGTTTGGATAAATGCCTTGACTCTCTGCAGAATGTGCTAGGAATTAAAAAAAAAAAATCAGCAGCAAAGAACAAAACAACTGAAAACAAATTCATTTCTAACTATGCAACTTGCTACAGTTGACAGATATCACAGCAAGAATATCACTGACAGAAAACTATGGGAAAACTCTTTAGCTATCAAATAAATTGATTGAGATAGCAACATTTATATCTATTGATTATTGGAAGCAGTTTCACAGAACACACATTCAAGTACATCTTCCCTGATTTTCTAACTGATCTTTGAGACCAAACTTTCTGAATCTACTTTTCCAAGTTTCAATCCTATTTGCAGTCTCTGGAGCAGAGGCTATTAACATGAAATGAAGCAGTTTGTGCTCCAAGGACTTTGAGTCATCAGGAAGTAGCTATAAATGATCATTCATCATTAAAAGCATTACTGGGTCACTACTCAATGCAAATCCCAAAACCAACCCAGAGCTTCAGTCTGTTAGAGAGTAACATTTCTGTCTATATTTTCTCTTACCAGTGTGAGTCCTAATGTGTCCTTGAAGTAGCCAGGGTCTGGAAAATGCCTTGCCACAGATCTTGCAGACACAAGGTAAGGTGTGGGTCCGAATGTGCATCTTAAGGGCACCCAGGCTCACATATTCCTTGTCACAGTATTTACAGCTGAAGGATTTCCTAGACTGAGCATCACAGTGCAACTGCTTATGTTTGGCCAGCCCAGAAAAAGTTGAATAGGTCTTATTGCATAAATTGCACTGAAACTTTTCAGCTTCAATGGCATGCGGGTCTGAAAGCTTGGACTGTAGTCTTTCCTCTTCATCACTAATGGGGCTTTCTGAGCCACTGTGGTCCTTGGATGAGGTGTCAGATGGAGAAGGGGGACTCACTCGCCCCAAGGATGAGGCATATCCAGAAAGAGAAGAGAGGCCATTAGGTATCGGGGAGTGGAATGGAGGTGCCGTAGTCCACACGGTAATGGGGCTGTATGCTCCTGATCTGAGGATCTCTGGTTGTGGTATGACAGGCATGGGGTAACTCTCATAGAGATATGGGGAAATAATCACTGGGAGGGAAAAAAAAGGAAAGAAGGTTAGGGTAAAACATAACTTTAAATATACAGCAAGAAGCTGTTTGGCAAAATGCACAGGCCTTTATAATGAAGATTTCACTTAGTAGTCATTGCACTTAATGTACACCTATGCTTCCTGCATACACAGTGTGACAGGAGCTATACCAGGCTCTGCAGTTAGCAAGAACAGCCAAGGAGGTGACTTCACAAGTCCCCGTTGAGAAGGATAAACTTATACTTTCTTTTTAAAGATACATAAAAGTTGTTTTCCATTTTTGCATGGGTTATTTGCAGGTTTTATGAATGTCAATACCGAGATATGTGTAAATCAAGCTACTTTCTAAAGGAAAGGAGCCTTATTACAAGAAAAAAGCAGTAATTCAACAGTTGCATACTGTGTTACTCATCTTCCTTATATTCGTTATGCATGTACAAACAAGCTTTAGAAAATGAAGCTGCAAGAGTTGAATGAAATGTTTCTTGTCAGTTAAAAGTATGAAAAGTTTTCAATTAAAATTCATTCTAAATGATCAAAATAATCTGAACTCTCTTTTAGGACACTATTTAAAAGAAAAAACAACCTAGTATTTCGTTTTTTTTTTTTTTTTGTAATAGTATTTGAGTTGTAATGTACATCTGTATTTATATATGCATATAAACTTTCCTTCCTTCCCTCCTTCTTTCCCTCCTCCCTTCCTCCCTCCCTTACCTCCCTCCTCCTCCTCCTTTTTTTTTTTTTTTTTTTTTTTTTTTTTTTTTTTTTTTTTTTTTTTTTTTTTTTTTTTTTTTTTTTTTTTTTTTTTTTACCTGTGTGTGTATCCAGTTCGCTGTAGTTTGGCTTTTTGGAGGCATTGAAATGCTTTTTGACCAAGAAAGAGCGCGGCATCTTGCCGGCGGGTCTGGCGGGCGCCCGGCGCGGATAACGGTCCGGCGGGAAGACGCGGCCGGTCCCTACAGCATTGCGGCCGGCGGGGCTCGGGCTGGGCCGCGCTCAGGTGCGGCAGCAGGATGGCCGGCGCCTCTGAAGTCGCCTGGTTCCTTGACGAACTAAGCCCGTTTTTTGGCTGGGTGGGTTTTTTTTTTTTTTTTCCCTCTTTCTTTTGGAAGAAGGAGCCAATCACAGCTGAGAGGTTCAGATTTCAGCTCCTCCCTCTGGGACAGCTGTGAACAGAGGAGGAATCTGTTGTCAGACTAAATTATTCTGGTTCAAAATGGGCTGTTTTTCAGGATTTCAGTGGAGGGGAAAAAAGTGCTTAAGTATTTTCAAGAGAGGTAATTTCACTTTGGTTCTGCCAGTTATTCGTGCTCGCTGAGCACTAGATAGTCCTAGGAACTGTGCTTTCTAAAACGGTCTGGCTTCCATATGTCGGGTAAAACAAATGCAATGGGACAAAATGTTCGCTAGAGGCAGGAAGGGGTGTCCTACAAGATCCCAGGTCAGCCTCTGGTGTTAATGAGAGCCTATATTTGGAAGTGGCATTTAGAGATATTTGACTTGTGCAGAGACCAAACAGTTCTCTCTTGGCTTTTGAGAAAAGGAAGGTAGAAGAGAGAAGACAAAAGCCCCTGTGAGGGAGGAGGGTGCCTCCCGGGAGCGCGGGGAGGGGGGGGGGGCTTTCTTCCCTGGGTCTGTAAAGTGGCCCTGGCCGCATGCCTGGCGTGTCCTGAATGCTGGGAATGCACTTCATGTCTTTAAGGCTCAGCAAAGCCAGAGGCTTCATTTCCACGTGAAAATTAAGTAATCATGTCACCATTTTAGCTATGCTGGCTGGAGAAAAATGTAGCCCATGAAAGAACTGCTTAAGGAAGAACTGCGAAACTGCTGCGTGGGGCGCGGGAGGTGGGTGGGGCTCAGGGAGCAATAGGAAAACTGTCATTAAGAACCATGGAAATTTCTCTCACAAATGCATTTGACAAGAGTTTTAAATCTTCTCATGTGTCACTATGTATTTTATGGGAAAAAATTAGGAATGGGTCTTTAGAGACAATTAATTATTTTATTTCCAATATTTATCTGCTTTCATATGGTGCTATTTTCACCAGTATAAAGTCATCAATATTCATCTTAGTAATTGCTAGTTTTCTGGACTGTGTTTATAAAGCAAGGATCCCGTTATGAGTACTGCTTTGTTAAAGTTTTAAGAAGCTAGTCTAGTAACCAACAAAAATACTCTAATTTTGTATGTGGTATTAAATCTAAAAATATTAAAAATGGCCCATTTTAAAAGTCATTACAACACTGTGAGGATTGACTGTGGAAATAGGGAATGGACTGAGTAGATGGGACAAAGGGGGAGAAATTGGGACAATTGTAAATATAAACAGCATAAACAATTTAAAAGAAAAAAACAAAAAAGATGAGATAAAAAGAGTATGTCAAAGTATAAAGATTTCACAATACTTTATTTTTAAAAAGAAACTCTACTAATGCACATTTCTAAAGCTTTTTTAAATATTTGTTTAGGCATAGGTAAATATATAAACATGTAATAACTTTAAAGTCTTAATTCAGCTTTGTTATAATTATCTTTATGAAGTGTATTACATAAACCAATATATATTACAAAAAAGTAATCAAAAGTAAAATTTCACCTGTGTTTTCAAGTATCTCTACCCATTCCAGACTTTTCTGCCCATCTTTTACTGAAGAGATTAGGGAAAGAACAAATTTGCTTGTTTCTAACAGGTGCTGGAGAAAAGTAAAAAGAAAAATAACTGTGATGAAGTCAAGACTTGTAAGAGCATTGTCAGACTGCCTAACTTCATAATCTTAGGATGAGAAAGCAGTCCTGTCTGTTGGGGGTTGGAGATGCTCACTCACAGGTTTTCTGAGCTATTTCAATGATTCTTTTGCTCTTCTTCTAATAGTCACTAATTTAAATATCGGAGAAAGGAATTTAGCTGAATATTTATGTTAAAATAACTATATTTGTAGGAGATAGGAATATATGAATGTACATTAAATTCCTCCACAAACTGTAAACGAGAATATAATTCAGACCAAGTTTTCTGAGCTTGCTGCTTTTTGTAAGGGTTTGTTCAGATCTGGACCCTGGTTTATTGAAATAGCAGTCCTCCTGCCCTTTCCACCCCATTTCCTGCAAAAGACACATTTTGTTGGAGATATAACATAGTTGACAAAGCACAAACTGCCATGTGCTTTTATTTCTTCCTTTCACTTTATACAGAGTCTATTCGCAACAGTGAAGAGTGTTATTTGTTATTTACTTATTGGTAGCTATAACACAATAACTTGCTAAAGTGAGTATTTTAAAAATCTATTTGAAATGTTTGACAGTAATGCACTATGCTTGAAAAAAACAAACTTGAATTTGGATTACAAATGCATAACTGAGCCAAGTCTCCCACTACATGTCCAAGGGGACTCATCACACATGATACAAATCAGAGTCAGGACATGTTACCACACCTACTGGAACAAGTGCATAGTGTTCAGGATTGTGTACGAGGCATGTCATTACACAGGTCTGCGTGGCAACTAGTCACACGTAAACCTGTGTGAGGTCTGGTCTGCTGTCAGGAGAGGGAAAACCTGAGTGCTGATAGCGTGAGTCAGACAGGTGCTCTGCTCAGACACAGCAGAGGGCATCTGGCGCCAGAATGGTCAGGAAAGGACTGTAGAAAGGAAGTCAAGTCCCCACCCAAAGCCCAAATGCTAGGGCTCTTCTAGGACAAGATGGAAAGTTCTTGTCCTGCAAACCTAGGGATCATCTTGAAAAGTTGGCATTAGTTACTGAATGAAAAACTCCCTCTTGCCCAAGGACAGAAGTCTTTCTTAAGACAATTAAGATATAAGGTTTAAAATGTTTCACTTGGGCAAAATAAACCCAACCAGATTTTGCTAATGTAAGAAATTAGTCTGAGGATGACATAATTAGGGTCGTTGGAATAATGAAAAAATGGGACTTAGCTGGAGATGCTGTGTGTACTCAGCCCAGCCAGGGTGAAGGTGAAGCTGGTGGGCAGTAAGGGAGGCACAGACTCAGCCCTTAGCTTCCCAACAATTACATATCCGGTAGAAAGAAATTAGGAAAGCAGAGAAAATACTGCCTGTGGGCAATTTCTCAGATCTGAGGCCTTGGTTCCCAAAATAACTTGGTTATCATAGGGGAAATACGGACTTAAAAAATATTCTTCCCTATGGTTGCACCATACTAGAGAGTTCTTTCCTTTACTTATCTTCTGTGGGTATACAGGACATCAGAAGTCCAGGCAATATAATTCCTTAATTGTCATGAATTTTATTAGGATGTGACTTGATGTGACTCATCTAATAGTCTCTTATTTTCTCTGTTTTCTGAACTTTGTAAATTAAAGGTCTGGGACCTTGTGGGAGGACCAGCCCTTCCCCATAGGCTCTCCTCAACTGGTAGGATTTTTCCTGGACCCAGTTTTTTTTCAAGAAACAGGTAGTTTTGTCTCACCAAATATGGAAATAAATTAGATTTATGAGGTTTGAGAGTGCACCTCAGGTTTATTTACTTTGCACAGAGATTTGTGCACATTTAGGTATTTAGGTAGGTTAGAAGCCATGCAGATATTGACTACTAAATTTAGGAAATGGAGTAAATTTAACATCAGAAGAAACCATGGCGTGGCAGACACAGAAAATTCCATCTTGTGCTGTGCCCTGGCTCCTAAAACGCATGACATCTCTTTCTAGCTGTAGTTTGTGGCATGTGATCACCCTGGGGTGGGTAGTGGAAAATTAATTGCCTTGAGTGATATGTAGTTATGGAATATTGCTAGTTTGACTGTGATACCTAGAGAATATTACAATGCATTAACAATTTTCAACTAGATAGTAACAAAGTTTATTGCTTGTAACTTCAAAGTTTGAGTGACAAAGATGTGATATCACCTCATGGGTTTGTATATATTTATATGTGTATACATATGTGCATCTTTATATTTATATTCCTAATTCCTAATTTAATTCAGCCTCAGAAAATATAAACTGACCCCTAAAAGAGAAATAAATGTTTTTTTTCCTGTAGTACAAGTTTCTCTATCTGTAAACTACATTTAATACTGTTTCCTTATTTCTTTTTGGATGATTTAGGGGTAAATATTTCTTAATATAAAAAGGAACATAATTATAGTGATCATAGGGTTCTGATTCTGTATTCTAAGCTTCATAATAAGGAGA
This sequence comes from Anoura caudifer, assembly GCA_004027475.1. Classification (NCBI taxonomy): domain Eukaryota; kingdom Metazoa; phylum Chordata; class Mammalia; order Chiroptera; family Phyllostomidae; genus Anoura; species Anoura caudifer. Next base: position 225,563 of record PVKU01000910.1, on the reverse strand, counting down.
ACCTATTTCTCTGGGGATGTAGATGGAACTACATATATACCCAACATATATAGGTGTATCTACTTAGTAATGTTGACAGACCTAAGCATGCATGTGTGTGTGTGTGTGTGTGTGTGTGTGTGAATCGTGAAAAACAATAGCAAACAAATGATGTCAGGATGTCCCTCTGCTGTTTAGGAATTTCTATGATTTCCAGTGTGTTCCCAGGGCCGTATTCACCATGCTAATAGCTACTAACATTTCTGTCTTTCTGGAGTTAGCTCTAATTCTATTAGCTCAATAAGTAGCATCACATAAGATTAGTAAATATTTGAGATCACTGCAAACAGGAAACCTTATAGAACATGAGACCAACATTTTAATGATATTTATTTTGTGACAAATTACTTGTGTTGAGAGATCACTTGTATTCAGAATTGTACTCCTAGTTAATGGTTTTATAATCTCATTTCCTTCTGGGTGTCTATACATAATTAATACATTATGCAAGGTAGAAGATATTTATCTCTTCAATGTTCTTTTTGTACCTTGTGGAAAGTCTTGATGATCTTATCTGTATGATGAGCAAAAAAGACTGTAGAAAATACTGAATTTATATTTTATGAACCTCAGGTATATGTGGTTTCAAAGAGACACCTGTTGGTCAATTTTGGAAGACACAGTTTTCTTTTTAGGTTCTTTTCCTGTAACTTTTTAACAAGGTCTGCCACCTAGTGGAAAATGGGTGATTTGAAGGGACACTGAGACCATCAACCTGACCTCATTTTTTAATTGGTCAATTTCAGAAAGATATTATTTAAATCTTATGAATTTATAATTTATTCTTAATTGAAAATGACATATTTGTGTAGGCAGAAACACAGGTATATTTATATAATAAATTTTGTTGGGTTTATAAGATAGATGAGTAAGGGGAATTTATGATGTTTATCAATTTGTATAGTCAATGATGAGGAAGAGAGAAGTAGGCAAAAATAGTAGCATTATGTTCAAAACTTAGTAACTACCTCAAATAACTTATTTCCTATATCTCTATAATGACCTATATGATAGAGATGTTTTAAAGGCAGGGGACAAAGCCTGAGCCTAGTTTTCCAGAGGCATTCAGAATAACAGTGATGGAACCAAGATTTCTCCTCAGCCTGTGCCTCTTGGAGTTGTACACTTTACTGTAAGCTCTGCTACAGACTGCATTTTGCTGAATTAGATTAAAGACACTCAATGTCAGGCAGTTTGTGCTATGTCGGTACTGATACAAGCTACCATACTTTTTTTTTAAATTGTTGTTCTTGTACAGTTTTCTGTCTTTTACTCTCATCCCAGCCCACTGCTCCAACCCTCCCCACATCCCTCCCATATCCACCTCCCTTAGTTTTTGTCCATGTGTCTTTTATACTTGTTGCTCTAAACCCTTCCCCTTTATGATCTCACCTTTAACAGGAACCTAATCAACAAAACAAACAAACAAGCATAATATAACCAAAGACACTGAAATTGAGAACAGGCTGACAGTCACCAGAGGGGAGAGGGGAGGGAATTTCAGGGGAAAAGCTACCATTCTTGAATGTTTAATAGGAGCTGGCCACAGCAATAAACACTTTACACATATTATTTTAATTAATTTCCCCAAAGTAGTTAATCTTTCAAGGTAGACATTATCCATATTTATAGGTGAAGAAATGAAGACACAAAAGAAATTAAATGCCTTGGTTAAATCACACTAGTAGTAAGGAATAGGTGAAAGTGGGATTTGAATCTGGATCTGCTGAATTTCGAATCCTCCTTATTTCATCATCACTCTGTTATAACTAGAATTTTCCATCAGGAGTAAATTAGACTCATGAACAACTGCAAAACATGACCACTTTCAAATGTGCCTCTCTCCTTTATTTTCTCCCCTCAGAGAATACTGACAGGTGGACTTTTTAGTGTGTGGTGTGTGGAGTTTCTCTCTGCATCCCTTTCCCTGTCAGCATGATTTCTACAGTGTCTCCCTTTTTTTTCTAAGTAACACTGGGGGCATGGTTGCTGACTTCAAACTTTATACCATTTTCCTCTAAAATTTGGGTATGACTTATGGGAAGACACTTGGATTAGAGTTCTAAGTGCTTAACAAGTGGCTGGCATGGTCTTTTGGTCTGACAGAGAAGGAGACAACCAGTAGTCATTCATTCTTGTTCTATAAGCATCATGGGATTTTTGAAAATTGGAAGTGATGGTATTTGTCACTTCACACTGTAATGGGATTATGCGGGTAAAATAAACCAACTAATAAAGAATCATTGTTTTCAGGAGAGGGGAGTAGGGGTGCTGGGTGACAAAGGTGAAGAGATTAAGCAAAACAAAAAAAAATCCCCAAAACCTCATAGACACAGACAAGAGTGTGGTGATTATCAGAAAGAAGGAAGAGAGGGGGAAGTAGAAAAAGGTAAAGAGAGGATAAAAGGTGACAGAAGGAGACTTACTTTGGGTGGTGGACACACGGTACAATATACAGATGATGTGTTATAGAATTGTACACTCAAAGCCTACTTAATTTTATTAACCAGTATCACCCAAATAATTCAATAAAAAATGCAAGCCCCAGAGCATAGATCAAAAGCCTGGTCTGGAAGACTCTGCTGTTTTGATTCACCACTGATTAACTATTTTGCCTGGATAGAAATGTCATTCTGTATTCTGTTAGTTTTCAAAAAAATATTTTCTTAAATCATACAATGGCTGTTTAAAAAGAAATGCGCACATACCACACAAGTGGAATGATCTTTTCTAAAATTACTCTTTGACCTGCTTAAACAAAAGAATCTTATCTTAAGGCCAGTATGATAATGGAAAAGAAATACTGTGCTCATTTACCCCTTTTGGAATTTAATACTCTGTTCTTGTATAGAAAACATTCGCTGGTAGTAAGGGAAATGTTCCCATAGCCCAATTGGCAGGTGAGGTCACAGTCCAGTTTAAGTGGTAGCAGAAGAGTATTAAAAATCTAACGTTGAAGTCATCGTTAATGTAACTCTTGCCAGCAGTTAGAGGCCATTGGCTGATTGCAGAAGTATAAGCCCATTTGGGAGCTGGATTGGTGAGTCCCTCTGTCGTTGTGCATTCCCAGACACAGACAGATTCCTTTCTTTCCTCCTCAGCACAGTCATGCATACCCAAACTCTGCTGAGGGATGGAATTCATTATTACACTTTCAAACGGAAGGTCGGAGACACTATGACACCATTTAAAAGTGATTATGGATAACAGTTAAGGGCATGAAAATAATCCTGAACCTTCTTTTGAATCCTTGGAATTACATTGTTGATGAGTGAGTGATGATCCAGAGCTCACAATTGTACTTCAGAAAACTGTGAAGGGAATTTGAGTCTTAAGAGGGAACTGAGATGGAATAAAATCCCAGAATGTTAGACCTGGAGACTTTAACAATCGAGTGCAACACTTTGCTTTTATTTTTTGTACAGAGAATTCAAGAAGACTCTTGCTCAAGGGTGTGGACCTTCTTAGCATCACAGAACATTAGATCTGAAATATACTGACTTCTAGTACAAGGCACTAGCAGATAGCTTCCATAGTACTTTGTAGCAGGCCACTTTTTTTGAAAATATGATTAATCAGCTTCTGAAAACTCTTCTTTAAGGCTGTTAAAGACATCAAAATAGAAATAATAAATAGTTTTTGTATTTTGCAACTCTGGTGAAATTAGTGTTCTGTCCTACTATGCCCTCCCTCACCCATGAAGTGGTCCAGTTGAATGCTTATGGAGTTTATTCTGCACAGTACCTCAGCCCTGCATATTTAAATTTTTTTTGTTCTGATACTTCTGCCCCTGGTTTGAAGCACATCAGAATACATGTCAGCATGCTAGGTTGAATATTGTCCAAAACAGTAGATGTTGCTTAAAATGACAACTGCACTTCTATCTTAGGAGGTACCAGCTTACTGATAGGAAAAAGAAAAAAAAAAAACAGAAGGTGCTATATGTCTTGGTTTCAACATCTTCAGACCAAATTGCAAAGGAAGGCTTTTAACCCATACAACCCCAAATGGAATATCTTTCCATTTATGAGGACTGTCCAGAAAAATTCAGCCATGGTTAATATAACGAAAACTGTTGGCATGACATTAATGTAACCTGATAGCCAAGGGGAGTGGACTGGAATGTACATGCATGAACAATGACAGCTTCACTGTAGTAGTCAGTGGGGACAGTAGATGCCATTGAGTAAGCATGGGTACTGTGTGGCCATTGCACTCCAAATGACTTTGAGAGTAGAGCGATGAATCTGCATCACATTTGGTGTTAAGCTTGAATATTCATCCATGGAAATTATTTGGATGATTCAGAAGACCACAGCCATGGGCAGTTGGTGGTTGGCAACATGCCTGCTCGTGCATCACTTCTGGTGCAGAATTTTTTGGTGAACCATCAAATCACCCAGATGATTCATCCTCCTACAGGTCAGATTTGGTGCCTTGTGACTTCTGGCTTTTACCAAAACTAAAATCACTCTTGAAAGGGAAGAGATTTCAGACCATTGATGAGATTCAGAAAAATAAAACAGAGCAGCTCATGGTGATTAGGAGAACTGAGTGAGGTCCCAAGGTACCAATTTTGAAGGAGCATCATTATCCTATGTACAGTGTTTCTTGTATCTTGTATCTTCTTCAATAAATGCCTCTATTTTTCATATTACGTGGCAGGATACCTTCTGAACAGAACTTAAGGGAGAACTTACTATGAAAAAGATAAAAGCATTCAATATGTTTTTCCTGGTTTCCAGTTTTCAGTTTTCTCTTTATGGGTAACTGAAGAGTTATGGTTAACAGAAGGTTAATTGATAGATTTTTAAACAACTTAGTTGGTCTAATGAGTTGATACTTTAAATTCTGAACTCCATACATGTGAGTTTGTTGGGTTTCCCAAAAGATGGGTTGCAAGTTCTTTAGGCTCTGACACCTACCATAAAGCCACCAAATAAACCTGTAACCTAAGAGGAACAGTGAACCTTTCAAGCAACCATGGGACAAGTCCTCTAATTGACTGTATCCCTCTCCCTGAAAAGACCCTTATTTGGGACTGTAGGGCTACCACTTTTGGGCACAATATAACAATCCTGATGCACAACACAAAATTTCCTTATTTCTAAAGATGATAAGGATAATTTATCATGTTATGGTAAAGAAGGGAAAGCAAAAGATGTTCATGGTAGCCATTATCTTTAAACATGTAAGCTGTGGTGAGCAATCCTTCTATGGGAAAGACTCAGAGCCAAATTGTCCATGTCATTTCCATTACATAAATTAAAGTGACACTTGTCTGTCAGGTTAGAGACTTTGTGCTGGAGGAAAATGAGCCATGAGCCCTGGGAAAGTCACTGATACAACACAATGATGTTGAAAATCAAGATTGCTCATCATGGAATGCTTTGGTGATGACAACAGGATCACATGTCAGTGTGAAGAGGACAGCTGTTGACTGTGATGATGGCTGCCAGAAAGCAGGACACGAAGCCCCTCCCTGCCTCTAGTTATTAGGTCTTCTGAAGAACCTGTTGGAAAGAGAGCTACAGATCTTACTCTCAAATGATATGGAAATTGAGTAGCTGTAGAATGCCATAAGTAAATTAAATTTAGTATTCTGTTGATTGTAAAGAACCAGTTTGAAAGCTAGTCCTTTGTACTGTGTGATGTTCTTCTGAGAATAGCATTGATGGATTGAATCTTTTTTGTTTTTCCTTTGTACTTGGAATAGAAAATTTGGCTATTTCCAGTAGTAGTGAGTCAATGGTTCCAAGTGAATATTAAAAATAATAATCTGGAAATAATAGAAAGTATAGTGTTATGGTCTTCATCATCATCATCATCATCATCATCATCATCATCATTTCCTCATAAGAATGGATATTTTGCCAAACAATCCTAAGTCAATTCAGATAGATGAACCATTGAAATAAAGTATCAGCATTATTATTAGTATACTTGGGTGAAGAAAGTTTCCATTTTTAATTTGGAAAGGACAATTAAAGATGACTTACTGTAAGCCATTTGTTTTACAAAAAACATGTTTTTCTTAAGTTGTATCAAGCTGTGTTTAAATCAAAATGGGGGGTTTAAATAAAAGCACTTAAAGAGTAATTCTTCTGCTTTGTCCCACCAGCTTTGTAGAAAAGCCTTTCGTCTCACGTTCTTACACACTCCTGCCTGGAGTGCTCTAGTGGACGTCTCATAACTTATCCATTCTGATAGCAGTGTGACTGTGTTTCTCCTCCTTTTCTGACCCAGAGCCAGGCCACCAGTAGCCACCATAGCTGCTAAACATTCTGTGCAAGTTGTCAAAGACATTGCAAACCTTACATGGAGTCCCTGAATGGGGATGCTCTCTCTGGCTTTCTTTGCAGTCTAAGTAACCTCTTGCTTAAACATGAGTGTCCACTCTACAATATGCTCCAGCTTTCAGCAAGGAGAGAATCTCTCCTCCCAGACAGACTTGTCTTTATCTCTGCTATACAGATTATTGAACATGGCAGCCACATGTCCTTAAGGTCTTTCATAGCTTTATGTTTTTTACTTACATTTTATTTTAACCCTTTACCCTAAGATTTAGTATTGAGAAATAAGACCATGGTGGTTTGCTGAGAACAGCGTGACAGATAATGTGCTCAATGCAGAATAAGACTTCCTCTTTGACAATGAACCACTTACCTTCATATTTGTACCCTTTGATTCTCTTTTCCCTGAAAGGTTCTTGGTATTTTATACAAACAGACATCTGTTAGGCAATCTCTCTAGGCCCAGCAGATTATCTACTGATGATTGAACGTCAGGAAGAACACAGTCTAGGTCTCAGCTGGAAATCATGTTACATAAACAGATAAAAAATGAGAACTATGGTTGGTGACAGAGTAGTACCCAGATGAGTAGTCCCTTCCTCTGTGATACTCAAACCTCCATTATGCATGTTTCTGTTCCCTTCACCTCTGTCATTAGTGTGGTTTAAAAACTATGGAGCAGTTTACCCCCTTATTTTGTCATTATTAGACATTACCGACATAGTCATATGGGCATAACACAGAGCACACTGATTATAGTTTCTTCTAACCAGGGACATTACATAGATTTTTATGTAAATTAGGCAGAGAAAAGAGCTATCTGACTGAAAGAATGAAGAGTGCAAATAGGGGTGAAGATGGACTATAAATCTATAGACTCAGTTTTAGGTAGAAGTAATTATTCTTCAAGTTGCAAGGGTTCCTAAGTTTGTCCTCCCTCCCTGCCTCCCTCCCTGCCTCCCTTTCTTCCTTCATTCATCCATCATCTATGGGAGGGAGCCTAGAATTTATTTATAAAAATTATGTGCTCTTACACGTTTAAACTTCAGTCACCTTTAAAGTACTATCCATTTGAAGCAATACACCTATAGAGGTGTTTTTTCCACTGCTCAAAACAGTTTTGAATTAATTTATTTTGATGCCTTTCAGTACTGCTACTATTTTTTTGTTTCACTTCTTCCACACTGGAAAAAGTTTCTTTTAGATGACTTTTTTTCATCCAGGGAAACAAAAAAAAGTCTCTCAGGGTGAGATAGGGTGAATAGGGAGGGTGGGGCATGGGGGTCATATAGTTTTTGGTCAAAAACTGCTGAACACTCAGTGCTGTGTGAGCTGGTATGCTTGTAAATCACCCATCAAGAAATGGGAAATCGTGTTGAAAGAGTCTTTAAAAAACAATTCACTGAAGCTGAATGCAGCCTCTCACAACAATGCCAGCTGGTACACTGATACAGATGGATTCCTAGAACACTCACCTAGTGGGGGAAAACCTGTACTACAAGGGGCCCATCCTCCAGAAGATAATTCTGGTATTTTGAAGGTCCCCTTCCATACATATGTATGTATCTAATCTGAGTATTATTTATTATATATCCTTAAAATATATTTTATATATGTATGCATATATATGTGTATATATTCATTTTTAAATAAACACTTATTTAACACTACCTAGAGCAAAGAATTTCACTAACGATATTTATGAATTTTATTTAAATGTAACAACTCTGTAATACAAATATATTTTATTATTTTACATCTAAAGATATTGAGATTTAGAATTTATACACATGGTAGTGTTCTAAAGGTAAGTCTACTGTTTTTTTAAACTGACTATTAGCAGAACAACCATTTATTGACTTCCAATTATTTGTAAGTCAGACAATAACAATCCCTGTGCAGACTTGGGTCATTGTGTTTGCTTAAAAGGATATAATAAAGAGCAACATAATGCAATCTAAGTGCTCATTAAATAGACGGCTTGAGAATTCTGTAATGATCCTGGAATTGGAATTTCCATAGGTCTGAATTTGAGTAATGACTAGTGTTACTTACTGGCTAAGTGACCTCAGGCTAATTATTTAATTCTCATTTACTCACTGGTAAAATGGTAGTATTGATGACTATCTTGCAGAGTTTTTGTAAGGACTTGAAATGATGCATGTAAAATGCTAAATGTAGTGCTCAGTATATATCAGTAATAAAATAACTATCTTTTATTAAGTTCTTAACTATGTGCTAGATACCGTGCTCAGCAATTTAAAACACGTTTTATTTTATTTAACCTTTCCACAATTCCTTTAACTCAGTCATGATAAAATCACCCGTTTACACATAGGTTGCCCAAGTTAGCAACCCAGAAGTTTGTGTGACCGCAGAACCCTCTCTGTCCTGAGCTGTGCCCTGATGTGCCTTCGGCCACAAGACCTGCTTTCACAAGAGCTTAATTAATGATAGTAACTTTTACTGTTAGAGGTATCACCTTGAGTTACATCATTTTTTGTTATAAAACATTTTTAAAAGGAACAACACTAGCGACTTAAAAATCCAACAACTTCAGTTTTACTTCAGAAACATGATTGTTGACCTTTCAATGCCACGATTCTGGGGCGACCCTTGATTACTTTTTTGTTTTGTTTACTTTGGAGCACATTAACACAGTTTAGGCTAGAAGCAATTCTGGGGCTTTTTTTCATTTTTTCATTGTTATTTTAAATAGAGTCCTGTCTTTTTTCTTACTACACATACTGAAAACTGTTAGTTGTCAGGTTAGTATTACTTATTACTTTACAGGAGTGCAGTGGATGTGAGCCAAGATAAGCTATTGAGACTTTCTATCACTTCCCAGTCAAAATTTAATAGTACAAGGGATCCTTGTTATGACATGACTCATTGCAGATTTGGATATATTATGTTTCAACCTAAGTCTTCCAAACATAGTGAGGATAGCTTCCAAAGCCTCAAATATTATGGTTAGTCTATAATCCTATCTCTTTGGACTAAAGTTATAAAATATGAAGGTGTTATATACTTTGAGTGCATTGCTTGAATAGTTTGTTACATTGTAATGGTTTAAAACATATTTAAGCACATAAGACTGAGGTAAAAAATGTAGGGAAAACAGTAGAGAAGGGATAGATTTAATTTCCCCTTTACTCTTACTTTCCGTAGTATGTACATGGAATTTGTACATTCTATACAAGGAGGAATTGGGGCTTTAGAAAACTAGATTTATATATAAGTTCATTAGTTATTCAACGCATATTTCTCAAATGTTCAATATCAAATGCAAGATCATGTGCTAGACACTAGAGAAACCACAGTGAAAAAAACAGACAGAGTCCTGATCTCATGAAACTTATAATTTAGAGGGGAAGATATTGCTCCCCAAAACACAAACTATAGATGAGCGCCATAGTAATGAGTGAAGAATCCTTAAAAATTATTTAACAGGAAATAAGTGCTTCTTGAGAGTCAACCTATTTCTTTGATGAAGTGATATTTGGCCTTAATTCAGAGGGTTGAGTAGATAGATACTAGCTAAGTGAAAGGAGAGGGGAGTGAGAGGGTATTCTAGGTGGAAGGAATAAAGGAACCTGATGAATGTGGGGAAACTTTGTGTGCAGAGGCCCCTGTCTGCTATGGATGAAAATAAAACTACCAAGACACTATCTGCTTGAGGAGGAGAGGTGGTCAATATCTCAAAGGAGAAGAACCCAGAGCCCCTTCCTCACTGGGCTTTTATTGGGTTCAAATACACAGGAATACAGGTATGTCAGGTGGCAAGGATCAAACAATGATAGCATTTCAAGGAAATCTGAGGGCTTAATCTGAGGCAGCATCTGTCAGGAAAGGGGGTTGCAAAAACTTTGGGAGACATACTCATTTCCTCCTCGGACCCTTATCATTTAAATGAGAGCACTCTTACCGAAGCAGGTTTCACAGGACTTTACGAATTCTTTCTTATGCCCTATCACCTGGGGAACCGCTCTGGCCAGCACAGGGCTGCACTGCCTACTGTCACAGTTTCAGGCTTAAGCTGACTAGAGCCAGGAAGCAAGAGATCAGGGAGACATCTCTGTTGAAATGGGGACTCTGGCTATGTCAGAATAGCTGGGGAGGTGGGGGGCAAGAGTCCATCATCCCCTCTTTGCTGCAGCCCCTGAGTCCTTCCATGAGGGCCTTCCAAGTGGTCGTGTCTGGCTTGGGTTGCCCCTCCCTTGAGGAGTCTTACCCGTCATTGACTAACCTACCAAGCATTGGGGCTAGAGATGGATGAAGCAGAAGTGGCACTCCTGCCAGGGAGATAAGATAAGCTTTGTCTCCTTAGTAACTCAGGTCCTCTTGACAGAACAGACCCAGATGAAGCAAATCCCTTGGGCTCTTACGCAGCCTAGCCATGGGGTGGGGGTTACAACTCCTGAAACCAGGCTGAACTGTTCCCAAGAGATGAACATCTAGAAACCAAAAGAGACCCCAGTGTTAGGATGTAGGAATTACAGAGTAACTCTGGCTGGTGTGGCTGTTGGTTGGAGCATCTCTCTGTACATGGAAAGGTTGTGGGTTCTATTCTCAATTAGGGTGCATGCAGGAGGCCCCACAAATGGTGACAAACCAAGGCTATTTATTTATAGTTTGCTGTACAGGGAGTCAACCCTCCTCGTTTAAATTGGGCAGATATTGAAGGCAGGCAGGGAAGTGGGAAAGTTTTATATATAAAAAAAAGGGGGGGGCATTACTTTCCAGTTCTCTGGCTGGAAGTTGTTGGCTTAAGAAAGCAGGTAGGCTAACCAGATGCAGGATGTCTTATATAATTCATTTGGGAAGCAAATTAGGCTTTATTTTGTCCTGAATTGAAAGTGGGGTGAGGCATAGTCTAGAGCAAATTAGACCTACATCAATTTCTGCAGAGTTTTTTGTTTGGTTTCTTGGAATGATTGCTGCAGAGGTATGACTCAGAGAGTTCTAAAAGAATATGGTCCAGCCAGTGTCCATTTATATATTTATTTTCTCATTTTGTTCTCTATTTATTTTGCATCTTAGCACTTTGTTAAAGAATCACTTTTTTCTTCTACATAAGGGGATTATTTAATAGTTCATTTTGTAAAATTCTCAGTATTATGAAGCAGTTTTCTTTGCCTGAAAAAGTAATTATTTCTCCCTAATTCATGAAAGAATATGCATTATTTCCTTTTGTTTTTGTGTTAGATTTGCTTTTCTTTTTCTAGTTTTTTAAATTACAAACTTCATTATTGGTTTAAAACCTTTCTTTTCATTTAGTATAAGCATCTAATGCTTTAAATTTACCTCTTGGCACTGTCAAAGCTGCATTTTACACATTTTTATGTGATGTATATTCATTATCATTAAACTCAAAATGTTTCTAATTTTCCTTGTGTTTATTCTATAACCCTTTGGTTATTTTTTCTCATGTTGTTTATTTTTCCAAGTATTTGGAATTTTTAATTTCTCTTTTAATCCTTGGTGGTCAGGTTTCAATCATTTAAAGGGCATATTAAGGCCCACATGCACTTAAAAATAACTTATATTTTATTGTTGGCTGGAGTATTCTGTAAATGTCAATTAAGTCAAGTGAGTTGATGGCATTGTTCAAGTCTATATCCTTACTGAATTCCTGCTATTTTTTTTTCTCTCAATTATTGGAAAAAGAGTGTTAAAGTCTTCACAGGTAATTGTGGATTTGTCTTTGTCACCTTTCACTCCACCACCTTTCTCTTCTTGTATTTTGAAACTCTATTATAATGTGAAACATTTAGGGCTCCTAAGTGCTCATTGTGAATTGATACCTTTATGACATTAAAGTCTCTTTTTAATCCATTGTTTTTATTGGTATTTGCCAAACCTACCTGTTGTATCCCTTTTTAAATTATATATATCTACCTATCTTTATGTTTAAAATATCAATTAAGTTCTAACTTTCTAATCCAGTCTGACAATATGTGCTTTTTAAGTTATGTTTTTAGAACTTATACATTTAACACAATTTTTAGTTTATAACTTGAGTTTTAATCTGCCATATTGATATTTGCATTCCACTATTGGCTTTTGTTCATAATTTTATTATTACATATGCTACAAACCTCACAATACATATTAATTCTTTCCCTTGTACTGTAAACATTATCTTTTATATTTGCTCTCAAATTTATACTTTTCTTTATCTGGTTTTATTTTCCAGATTATACAGATTATAAAGAACTCAAGGGAATGTCTATAAATTAATCATCATACAGATTATAATTTATATAAATTAATTTATATTTATAATTTATATAAATTAATCTACTCATACAGATTATAAAGAACTCAAGGGAATGGCTATATATTAATCATTAATGACATAGAGATACATTTTTAGAAAAATATTTTTTGGAGGGAGATACAGAAAGGAGGCTCTACATATCTATTTTTTTCCTAGGTACATTAGCTTTTGCTTTTTTTAAAAGATTTTATTTATTTTATCTTTAGAGGGGAAGGGAAGGAGAGAGGGAGAGAAATATCAATGTGTGGTTGCCTCTCACGCATCTCCTGCTGGGAACTGGCCTGCAACCCAGGCATGTGCCCTGACTGGGAATCAAACCGTGATCCTTTGGTTTGCAGGCTCGCGCTCAATCCACTGAGCTACACCAGCCAGGGCAGCTTTTGCTTTTTTTAACAGATTTAATGAGTTACATTTTGTGTTTCATAAAATTCATTCAACATGTACAATTCAGTGTTTTTTGCAACTTTACTGAGAGCACCCATCAATCAGTTTTAGAATATGTTTATCTCCCCAGTGAGATGTCTTATGTTTATGTACAGGTAATTTGCGTATCCCTAGTCCTAGGCAGCCATTAATCTACTTTCTGTCTCTAAATTTTTCTTTCATGGATAATTCAATGGAATCATGTATGCTATCTCCTGTATCTGGCTTCTATCACCTCAGATGTTTTTGAGGTTCATTAATCTTGTAGCATGTACTAGTACTTCATTCATTTTAATTGTTAATTAACATTTCATTTTAAGGGTATAACATGATATAGCTAATTATCAGTATACTAAAGGGGACATCATAGGTTACTGATCTGAGAGCATTCTTCTCTGATCTAGATATTTAAAGCTAAATGAAGAACGTTAAGCAGTGCGTCCGCTGTATACCATTCATGTTGAGATATTGTACTCTGTCTATTGGCATTTGGAAACGTAATGATGAGTGAGTCAAAACTGTCATAAGTGTTAAAAAAAAGCAAAGTTCATGAACAACAGCAGAGCTACTCCCTGCAGTAGGAGCAAAGCACCTTCATTCACATGCAACCAGGGCTATGGGCTGCAGTCACAGGAATGCCACTGCTTATTACAACACCATTGCTGAAGAGTGCTTTTTATACTTTATCAGCATGACCGTAGAAGAACCAATAAGAAGAGCAAAGAACTCACAGAAAATCACTCACTCTGGCTCATTCACTCCTCCTTTTGAGAAAGGAAGTAATGACCTTTTCACTGCCAGGTAGCTTCTACAGGAAAAAAATATTAGGTGAAATTCCAAGTATTATGTTATATCATGACTAATACAGTTTATAACTCTTCAGGAGAGGTTTCAAAATGAGAAGTTGTTTTGTTACTTGTCTGAACACTAAATGGTAAAAAATATGTAACACTCTACAATGACTAGGCCACTTCAGCAATGACCATTTTGTGGTTGTGACTTGTCTGCATCAGTATGCATGATAATACAATTCATTTTTAACATTTTGACTTCTGAAAGGTCATTTGCACAGGCTGTCAACAAATTTAGGCAACTTTCAAGGTAAAAAGACTAAAACTACCTTGCTAGCTATTAAAATGGTGATTCTTTGGTGTTAAGTATCAATAACGCAATTGCTCAACAGGATCTCTCCTAGTGCTAATGTGGAGTCAACTGGCCAGTAAGCATGTAAAAAAATAAGGGAGAGATTTTGTGAAGTGAATTGACTTAAAACACTTAGATTTCCTCCATATTTTTTTTCGTATAGCTTTTTGAGCTTCTTTAAGAAAAGATTCTTTTAAAAATAATTTAGCATTTTCAAGAATCAATAATTTGAGACTATGCTTATCTTTTTTCAATTAGTTTAGACATACAGCACAATGATCAGTAATTAAACAATTATATATCTGCATCTTTAATTGTTAGACATTACTTCACAAAGATAATGCCACTACTCTACATGAGTGCTGAATAAGCATAAAATTATTTTAAGAATTGTTTCAACAGAATTTATCGCTTTTCTGAAAGCACCCTGTTTGACACTCTAAATCTTTGATCAGAGCACCCACAATGTCATTTTGACCAGTCCCTTCCACTCTCCACATAAGACCTTTTCTTCACTCTTCTCTGAATCCCAGAAAGCTAGTCCATGTACAATGCATTTTGGAGACTTCTGGCTGGCTAGGTAGGAGAGCAGAAGCAGAAAGAAATACAGGTAATTCTTCTGTTCTCTTTCCTAGTTTCATAATCATGCCTCCTGTGGTGAGAAAGAGTCCTAGGGCAGCATTTCCTACAGAGCTCCAGCTCTTACCTGGTTTCCATAACTCTGTTTCCTTACCTTGTCCTTTCAGCCCCAAGAGTGGTGACAGCTTTTTGCTCTTGCTAGTCTTCATGTGCCTCATCATCTCTTCTTTAACCCTTTACTCTGTACTAATCTCTATGAATAGTCTGTACTTCTAAGTATCTTCACTTGAACATTTGGGTTAAATCTATTCTGACTTATAAAAAATCTATTCAGGGCATGTCTATCTTGCTACTTATGTTCTTGGGAGGAAGACAACTTATGTATCATTCACGATAGACTAGGTTAAACTGCTGTTGAAAAATAATATATATTTTTGAAATATTAAATATGAGTAGCTTAAACACAATTTTATTTCTTGCTTATGTTAAATGTCTAGTTTGAGGAAACATCTGGAATCTAGGGGGTAGGGGTGGTCTTTACTTCTCATAGATATTTTAGGCTCACAGTAGCATGTCCATGAGAAAGGGGAATAAGAGCTCCAGGGGGCTTTCATGAGTAATTAATTTCTGCTCTGGAAGTGACACATATCAATGTCCATTGCAAGCAATTGGCCACAGAACTAGTCCTATGATACCACCAAAAAAAAGGGGGGGTGGGAAATCCAATCTTATCATTTCCTCTGAGGGCCAAAAGCCAGAATTATTTGGCAAATGACATCAATTACTACTAAATCTACCCTGTCATCACATATTCACCTCACTCTTCTTCCCAAAGGCAAAATACTCTCACTCTTCCTAAGAAACAGCCCAAGAAATCTGTCCTAATATACATCATATCACATCAAGTCAAGTTTGTCTAGATAGTAGTGGCTGGAAGCCTCTAGGTTGGGTCTAGATGTGACCTCTCCCTTGTTCTGCAGAACAATGAACTACTCCTTCAAATTCTTGTATTTAATGGTGGAACAGGGGCATAAAAATGACAACAAGCATTTGTTCCATCTGAAAAAAAGGAAGGATGAAGAGCATTCTGTCATAACTGATCAAGTGCAACTGTAAATGTTCATAAGACAGACATTTTGAAGACCCAAACCTAAGTGCTGGAGTTATTCCTTTTTTAGGCTTTAATATCTCTTCCTGAAGTGCCTTGATCGTCATGGTCCTTGGCCTCACCATGGGAGAGTTTTCTTTATCCATGATACTCTCTGGCTACATCTGAAATAGACATTGGGACATTTTTTCTCTTTGGAGACTAGGCAGCATTCTAGGCCCTCTTCTTGGCCATAGAAGTCCAGGAACCAATGTTTCTTTTAATTTTTTTATTATATTGTATTTTTCCTTACTATTTAGTCCCCTCATACCTCCTCCCCTCTGTAATCCCCACACTATTGTCCATGTCCATGAGTCCTTTTTCCTTTTTGCTTAATCCCTCTACCTCATAACCTCCCTTCTCCCCCACCCCCCTTAGCAGAAATTCCCCTCTCCATCTATGAATCTGTCTCTATTTTCCTTTTTAGTTGTTAATTCATTAGATTTCACATATGAGTGAGATCATATAGTATTTGCCTTTTTCTGACTGATTTATTTCACTTAGCATAATATTCTCCAGGTCCATCCATACTATCTCAAAAGGTAAAATTTGTGGAATTAGAACAAATATTTCAAAAATTTCTATAGAACCACAAAAGGCCCAACACTGCAACAGCAATCTTGAGAAAGAAGAACAAAATTGGAGGAATCATGCTACATAATATCAAACTATACTATAAGTCCATAGTAATCAAAAGAGCATGGTACTGGCATAAAAACAACACATATATGAATAGAACAAAATAGAGAACCCAGAAATAAACCCACACCTTTATAGTCAATTAATATTTGACAGAGGAAGCAAGCACATACAACGGGCTAAAGATAGTTTATTCAATAAATGGTCTTAGGGAAATTAATTCTTACATAGTAACATTTTCTTTCAGTCCTGGCTCATGGTTTCTTTAGGCAGTAAAACTCTCAAAGACTTGGGTAGCTTAAATATGTTTGAGTTCAATTAACTCTACAAGTTAATAACCACACCCACAATTATTTTCTACATCTTTTATTTATATTTATTGTATTTTTCTGCTTTCTAGTCTAATGGCTTTCCCTCTCTCAATCTTAGTTCTGGTTTTTGAAGCTGAGCTACACAGTTATCCTATCTCCCTGAGACATTTTGTCCACTTGAGATCCATTTGATACCAACATTTTTTCTCTTTTTTCTATATCTAGGGACTAGGAAAAATAAGAATAGAGTTTATTCAAACTAAGAAGCTAGAGAAACCTAAATGTTCTCAGTCTAAATGATACCAATATTTTAACTTATTATTGCTCTAAATCAGCTCATTCTATGCTGCTATTTTATTTATTTTGCATGTGGCATTTATGCATTGACACATTTTTAATGTTTGTAAAATGTTCCAGAATCTGGATTTACATGATGATTCAGATTAACATACTTGGTAAGGATACTCTAATTGTGATTTGTGGAGTTCCAATTGCGTTTAGGGTAAGCAGAGTTTGTCACCCCAAAATATACATCTTTGGGATATTGATTATTTTAAGTAGGTCATTTTTAAGAAACAAAAGACTGAAGAAAAATCTTTGACCATCCCCCTTACTGCCTGAAGTAATTTATATAAAGGATCTAGTCTAGGAATTGAGATACCATAATAGACAACTATAGTCTAATATGAACTAGTATGTGATAGGGAGAGAAACCTAGCAAAACCTATTTGATCAAAGTTCTCTCAGTGTCCCATTGTTAAGTACTTATTAAACAAACATTTTTTTTTTATCTCTATGTGAATTGCCTTCTTGCCTTTCAAGTCCCAAACTACTAACCCTCTTTTGTTCTTAGCTCAAGATGGCATATGAGCCCTAACCACCCAATTCACTCTCAGGTTTCATATTCATAAGGAAACCCTGTATGTATATATTGAGTTGGCCAAAAAGTCCATTTAGATTTTTCTGTAAAATAAAAGAAACATTTTTCATTTTCACCAATAACTATTGAATTGGATATTTTTAGTATATCAGCTATCTTCTGCAAGGTATAACATTGATTATTCTCAATGTCTCTATTCGATTGCTATCAACTGCAACTGTTGGTCTACCAGACCATGGAGCATCATCTAGTGAGAATTCACCAGCACAAAACCTCATAAACCACTTTTGACACAATCGATCAGTCACAGCAACTTCTCCACACACTGCACAAATCTTTATTTGTTTTTCAGTTATGTTTTTACTTTTCTTGATATAAAAAAAGGATAATATACTGAAAATGATGCTTATTTTCTTCCATGTTCAATATGAAAATGGCTACACAAAAATTCATCAATTTTGGTAAGTTCTTTTTAAATGCATGCTGACATGACAACAGTCACAATACAATCTAACAAAATTATTTTGAATGAAGTTAAAGACAACTAAGTGCTACTAGAGCCATCTAACAGAAAAAAAAAACCCAAAACTTTTTGGCCAACTCAAAATATAATAAATTTAGTTGTTATATCTTATTTTCTGTCTCATGTCAGTTTGACTGTTAGATCAGCTAGAAAAACTTATTTTTAAATTAAAATATTATATTTTTCTCATACTACAGGAGTTCACAAAGAAAAATGTGGCTCAATGAAGCAAACAGAATTTGGGAGCTTATATATCATCTTAAGTTAGACTTTGGGTGGCAAGGGGGAGGTTAATTATGGAAAAGTGATCAGGAAATAAGTGGTAAACAAAAATTTTTTGGTAAATTTTGTTATGCAGATTTAAGTCTGTGCCATTCTTTTATAAGAGTTGCTAAGAGTCATCCCCTCTGGTACAGAAAATGGAGGCACATTTCACTTACAAATGGAAACTTGTTCTGTTTTCAGAACTTCTCCTGCATCTGCTGCTTCTCAAAATAATCAGCTGAAAATAAAGCTTACGCCAAATAGGCATATTTTGAGGGTGCGTATTCTGGTCCCCTTCAAGGCAGTCTATTCTTGATGACAGGATACAAAACATCCCCATGGGTCAGCTCACATGTGCATCAGTCATCACTGATTGCTTTTGAGCTGATTGGTGTAGGATGATCTTGATGCAGTGATAGCTCTCCTGCTTGTACCTCACATCCCTCCAGCAGACTCACCCAGGCACATTTTATGAGAGAGCAGGGACCCACAAAAGGAGATTAATTACACAGGTGCTTTTGTGAGGTTTTGCTTGGGTCTAGTTTGTTATGATCTCATAAAACACAAAAGCAAAATGATGAACATATCTAACTATATCAATATAAATGTTAAATGTGAGTGGATTAAAAAATCCAATTAAAAGGCAGAGATTTCCAAAATAGATAAGGAAATATTTAACTATATGCTCTCTACAGAGACACTCTTTAGATTCAAGCATGCAAATGCGTTGACATTTAAACGATGAAAAAAAAAAAACATACATATCGCAAATAGCACCCACAAGAAAACTGGAGTGGCTTCACAAATATCTTTAAATAAAAAAAAGTTACTAGAGATAAAGAAGGAAATTTTATTATGATAGAAGTGGTTATTTACTAGGAAACTGTAATAATTATAAATATATATGCACCTAGCAACAGAGCCTCTATAGATGCAGGAGAAGCACTTGGTAAAATCCAATACATTATTAAGATAAAAACATGTAACAAACTAGACATGGAAGGAGTCTTCCTTGCATGATAAAGAAAATCTATTAAAACTGAAAGAAAAAAGATTGAAAGAAAAAAATTAAAACTATCTTTATTTCTGGAAAACATGATCTTGCTTATAAATAATTCCTAAGGAGTCTACTAAAAATGAAAGCATTCAGCAAGGTTGCATAGTAACAGATCAGTATGCAAATATCAATTGTATTTCTATATTTTATCAATGAAACTATTGAAAATGAAACCAAGAAAAAATTTCATTTATATTAGCAGCAAAATAAATAAAATATTTGGGGATAAATTTAAGAAAATATGTACAAAATGTTTACCCTGAAAACTACAAAACATCATCAAAAACCTAAAAGTTCTCAATAAATAAACATGTATTTCATTACACAATAATTGAAAGAACTATCTATTTGTATAATATATTCAAGAAAACATTTAGAGACAGAAAGTAAGTTGGTGCTTGCCTAGGGATTGAGATGAAATGAGAAGTAATTGTTAGTGAGAATAGAGTTTCTTTTTTTGATGATGATATTTTAAAATTGACTCGTGATGGTTGCACAGCTTTGAGAAAACTAAAGTCATTAAGTGGCATACTTTCAATGGGTGAATTGTATGATATATGAATTATAACTACATAAAGTTGCTATATATTTCTTCTATATTATAAAAGTTGATCACTCTAAACTAAAATAAATTAGCAAGAAAGTGTCATGTATAAATAAAAACAGCATTGGATATTTAGATAGGGTTAAAATTTATAGTGGAAAAGCTTATTTTATTTAAATCAGTTAAAATTTGGAAACTGTAGGAAATTTAAAATAAGAATGATAAATATTTCTTGTAATTTCTCTCTTCTGTCATCCTTTGTACTTCTGAGAGTAAACTAGAAATCAAGATTAGGGATGTTATTCTGCCTCAGGGAGTAGATGTTTGGATTTTGTTTCTTAATGTACCTACATATTTAGGAACAAATAAAAAGAGATGTATGAAAGTGAAATAATACCCCAAATTACAGCTAATAAGCACTGTTGAAACTAATAAAAATATGGGGCAAGTGACATTTTGAGAGATCCTTGAGGAATATCTATAGTTATGAGAATAATACCAGGTAACATTTATTGATAATGCATTATGTAATAGGTACTCTGGTGCAAGCACCACATATATTATCTAATATAATACCTATTTTAATACTATGAGATAGTTTTTATTAGAATGCCACTTATACATACAAGGAAACTGGGGCTTAGAGATGGTACAATTGTTAACTGTAGGATAGAATCCTGTTGCACTACAAATAAACAGGAGTGAATTCATAATCAAAGGCCATTAGAGAATATGAGTCATTTTGATGATTTTTTTTTTACTGCATTTTAGGATTATTTATAAGGCTAGAAACAAAAGACAGGAAATTGTCTCTCTCTCTCTCTATCATCTATCCATATCTATCTATATATACATCTATTTTTCTACCTAAATCCACAGATATTTAAAACAAATTTTATTAAATTACGTAGGATATATAGTATATATACTTTATTTTTTTATTTTTTTATTTTTTATTTTTTTAGAAAAAGACTTTGCAGTATGAAAGTAAAGACTCAGGGTAGAATCCTATGAATAAAGTTCTAACCAAGAGAATTAGGTTTCTTTTTTTCCCACACTTAAAAAATAAGGAAAAGTACTGATCAAACAATTAATGTTTACTTTCTTTAGGCCAAATAATGTATTTCTATGAAGTAATGTTTGGAAAGAGAAAAGCTCCTAAATTACATAGTTTTTTTTTTCTTTCTTTGAAGGGAGATCTTCCATGAAGAACCAACTATGGACTCATTTAGTTATCTTTGAAACTCATGGGTTTGAAATTTGGGGAATATGCAGTTACTGGCTTATTATATGCTATGCTTGTATTTTAAAAATTACCACTGCACCAACTAAATCTTGATATAAAGTCACTCCCAACTATGCTCAATAAAATTTTACTATAGGTAAGTTTGGCATATGAGATTCAGAGAAATATTCACAACGTGAATAAAGGATCATAACGTATTGAAGAAGCACTGGTGGGAGGGTTGGAAGACTGGGTAGAGGGAGGCAACAGAAGACAAAATGGGAACCATAGTAGTGTCACCAATAAAAAACCCTAAAAATTAAATTGTTCTAAAATCTTTGATAGGCCAAATTCTAGAATGTAAAAATATTTTATAGGATCTAGCCTCTTAATATTAATAGCAGTTATTGTAACTGTACAACTTGGACTTTGGCCTCTTGGTACTATTTTATACGACTCAATGACTTGTATGGAGGGAAGCAGGTTCTTATTAACAGGGTTCCAACCTTGGTGGTAAGGAGAGCACTCCTGCTCTGAGCCTTTCTGTCCCATGAGATCCAGAACTTCTCTTGCTCCCCAAGACTCCACGTCAAAAATATCCCCAGAAGTTCTCCATTTCCTTATCTTTCCATAAGCTGGTCATGCAAACAGATCTCCACCCTCTTTGGTGTGAGCACTTGTGGGTTTCAGAGTCTCTTCTCTAGGCAGCTCTCTCCTTCAGGACCTGGGGTGTGCTGCTCTACGTGTAGTGGTCCAGAAACCATGTGCCATGCTACACTAGCTCACAGTGTCTCAGAGGCTAGAACCCAGGAAATCACACATTCCAGCGTTAAGACCCTGCCTCCAGGAGTGGGTTCCCCTCCACATGGGGGCTAAACCCCCTGGTGCCTCCTGTACCAAGAGGGCAACTTCTCTGTACCGAGCACCCATACCAAGAGCCCCTGTACCCAGAGCATGCACGTGTGCTTGAGGGAGAAAGAGAGAGAGAAACATATGTATAGAGAGAGGACTTTTCAGCCCTTTCCTTTAAAAGGCCCTCCCCAAATCCCAGGTATGCAGGAAGTTTTTCTTACTGTGTGTTAGTGCCTGCCATTTTTGTCAGTTCCTCAGTGTCATTGACCCACTATTGCCACCAATGTTAGGCCTGAAGTTTCTACTTCATGTGAGGGCGCTCAGGCATTTGTTAGTCCATGGTGGGGCATCCAGTCCCCTACCCCCGTGCAGTTCATCCAGGAGCTGTATGAACTTCCCATCCACCACATCAGGAGTAACTGCTGGCACACCTTCTCACAGTTGCATTATCCTTGGTTGTAGTTTGCCCTGGGCAGCATCCTTCTTCAGCAGCCCCTCCCTGCAAGAAGGTAAGGGTTTGTGTTAATCTGCCTTTGTTATGCAAATATGTCCTAAACTCTGAGCCTTAGGTTCCCTTGGCCTCCTTCCCATGACTTCAAATCATGAAGTTTTATTTCTCAAATGAGGAATGAATTTAGAAATAAACACAGTTTTTTTTTTATTTAAATCTTCCTAGAAAAGTGGGTAAATAGAATACAATAAAGTTACACTTGAATGAAAATGTTAAGTAACTACTTATTTCAAATAACTTACCCTCCCTGGCCAGTGTGGCTCAGTTAGTTGGAGCATCATCCTGAAAACTGAAAGGTTGTGGGTTTAATTACTAGTCAGGGTGTGTACCTAGGCTGCAGGGTTGGTCACCAATCAGGGGTGTGTAGGAGAGGCAACTGATGTTTCTCTCTCACATCAGTGTTTCTCTCCTCTCTCTCCCTTCCTTCCACTCTCTCTAAAATGTAAAAAAAAAAAAAAAAAAAAAAAAAAGTTACCCATTTCTGAACAGTAGCCTCCAAGTCTTTGAAATTCAAATTTGAATTTCAGAAAAATTACATATGATTACATCTCTAGTCATTATTTCTCATCAAATGTTGAATCTGTGAGAGTTGGTGTTCTACTAAAAAGAAATCAACACACATGCAAATTTGTTTTTGTTTTCAGTAAAAATACATAAAGTGATGTGATGAAATTTCATGGGCTCTGTTTTTAGGTAAGATAGAGCTTTTGGGGGGAACAGTATGCAAGAAATAACTGAAGAGAAAAATCAGAAACAAATAAAAACTCACAGAAAATAAAAGAAAATGAGTCTCTCAACTCTCAAAAGACAACACAAGGAGTTCCACAGACCCTCTCCCTTTGGAAACAACAGTAACTAGTGGAAATTGTAGGGGAAAAAAGCCATTAAACTCTCTGAACATTCTCTTAAGGGCTTTTAGCAAATGGAAAACATTTATTCAAGCAAAATCTACTAAAGCTCAGTAAGAACCATGATAAATGTGGCATTTGAGCCTTGACCACCCTACCTCTGCCCACCTGCTTATCATGACAGAATATCTACTCCTGGCCACTCCAGCGAAGGACACAGGACACCATCTCCCAAGAGTGACTGAGAGATCAAGGGTTTCCACAGTCTCCACTTGTCAGAGCAATAAGATGTGAAAACTGGACCCCATTTCCTTCTCCACATTCATCTCATAGGATGGAGATTCTATAACTGTAGAGGCAAACCAAGAAGAGGCCAGGGCACAGGCCAGAGTTCTGGTCACAAAGACAGGTGTCATTCAGAAAGAAGTATGCCATTATTCCTTTGCCCCAGAGGTGGCTCAGAGTTGTTGTTGTTGTTTTTTTCCCCCTTGGGGGAAAGGCAGTCTATGAGAACACAGAGCTGTGAGGCTCTCCCTAACTTAATTTCAAAAAGTAAGCTCAAGCCTAAGGGTGATGCCCCAAACAGTAGAGACTTTGGAGGTAAGCATTAAAAGGAGGCTGGTAGCTCTGAGACAGGATAGTAAGAAAATAGGAAAATTCCTGGGAAAATGGAATGGAGAAACTGACACCAGAAAATTAAACAGTGCTGAACAGCTTGAGCAATTTATAGCCAGCTGGTGAATCACAAGACTTTATCTTCCCTAACCAAGGACACTTGAGAGCAAATGGTTTATATGTCGCCTCCCTAACCAAAGAATACAGAGTTTAAATCACCCTGGTCTGGGAACTTCCTCTGATACTTCTCCTTGCAGTTGGGAGATACCACAGTGTCTGAGGGAGGGAGGAATGTTAACTCAAATGGAGAGATAGCACCTGAACAAAGGGAGCGAGCTTGGGAAGAAGCTGCGCAGCTCCCCTTTCAGCTCCCCTTCTCCTTAGTCCCAAGAGAAACAGCACCTCTGTGCACAGAAACTCACTGCCAAACGGAAAAGCCTACCTTGACCCTCTCACCCCAATAAAAAGCCTGAGTAGTCACATGCATGTGCAACTCTCTGGTTCTGATTCCCAGAGTTCCCATCCTCTGAAGAGCTGAAATAAACATTTTCATTACGGCATCCCTGAACTAAGTTATTTGATTTCGGAATACAAGAATACAATTTGGATTGGGTCCAGGTTTGGTTTGGTAACACCTTTATGAAGGCAACAAGCTAAATTATAGTTAGTCAGTAGTTTCCCAGAAGAACCAGGGAAAGAAACAGATAACAAATGATCTCTGTTGTTGGAGCAAAGCTCAAAATTGTCCTAGAAATACACCTGGGGTGGGGGGTGGGTGTGCCTGGAGGGGTGGAAGGATTGAGCAGAAAAAAAAATAACTCTTGGAAATGGACAATAGGTGGTGATTGCCGGAGGGGAGAGGTGTGGGGAAAGTGGGAGGAGGATATAGGGGGCATAAATGGTGGTGTTCAGAGACTTGACTTGGGGTGGTAAATATACAATACAGCGTACAGATGATGTGTTGTAGAATTGTGCACCTGAAACCTGCATAATTTTATTAACCAGTGTCACCCCCAATAAATTTAATAAAGAAGAGAAAAATTAGTACCATTGCAAAAAATTCTGAATTTCATTGGATCAGACTATGGAGAAAGTTAGGCCTCCAGGGCATTTTTCAAAATAATAGAGCAACCAGCCAGCAGTTAGTGGATGCTATCAACTGATGTGACGGCATCAGAAGCAGCGATTTAACTGAGAGATGGGAAAAAGACACAGTCAAAGAGAGCCTTTATAAAAGCACTGTCTTGGTGAGGTGGCCATACAGATTTCCAAGGCTAGGCCTTCTGAGGAGGGACATCAGATGCTCTGCACTGCGGTGAAAATAGAAATCACTGAACAGTTTTTATAAGGCACCAATCAAATAATAAACCAAATAGCAAGCAGATAAACCAAATAAATGAATAAAAGCAACAAAATGCCCCCAAATAGACAAAGACAATACAAGAAAAGAAAAATTACTGACCAGTGTCTCCTATGAATATAGAAATACAATCCTCAACAATGTAATAGCAAACCACGTCCAGCAACAAACAGAAAATACACATGCTAAGATTTATTTCAAGAATGCAAAGTGGTTAACACCCCCCAAATTAATGTAATATACTATATGAAAGACCAAAGTACAAAAACCATATTATCATGTCTATGATGATCCCCCAAAAAAGTATTTGACAAAATTCAACATGTTATTGGGAGAGAAACACAGGAAAAATGGAGAGAAATGGAAAGAAATATAAAAAAATTATATTGCTAGTAGCATTATAACAGAGCCTTTGCTAAAAGTTCATTAATTTCAAGCTTCCTCCTATGCACATCTTACATATAGTTGGAATAATAATGTCCAGGCAAAATCGAACTCTATCCTTTTATTTAGCATTACATGCTAAATGGTCCTCTGTTAGTAAGTAGTCCTCATGATTACAATTATAAATAACTACAGCATATTCCAGCATATGAGAGGATCCTAATGTGCTTCAATATCTTCAATTTATGGAGGTTCTGTTGTTTCCAAATGTTCACTTGTTATACATGATGCTACAATAAATGTTTGATGATATAGAAAATGGTGTTCAAACTATAATTATTATGCCAAGGGGTATGCACATTTTCATGGATCATGATACATCAAAATTAAGGCAGTTTGCATTCAGATAAGCATTGTATGAGTGAGTCTGTGTAGCCGCATCACTGTCAACGTGAAACAGTATTGTTTTTACTGTTGCTGTTTATTTAGTTCATGAAAAATCAATTATCTCAGTTTAAATTTCTATTTATTTTATTCCTCCCAAATTAAAGCCCCTTTTCTGATATCTTAAATTAATGGAAATTATTTCTGACTAATGAACTGCCTTTTTATGTCCTTTGCCCATCTATTAATAGGAATCATCAATTCTTATTCAATTATATGAGCTCCTTTTAAAAATACTTTTAATATAACATTTTCTTTAATGTTTTTCCAGGTTACTTTTAAGTTATAAACTGTATATACAGTTCTAAAACTATGTGTGTACATATATATGCATATATACATAAATCTTTTTGAGATATAAAAGATGAGTAGTAAGGTGGGCTTAATGGTTGGAGGTTTTTTGTTTTTTGTTTTTGGTTTTTTTTTGCTTAGATTCAAACCTTAGTTTAATATATGACAACCTTTGTGACTTTAGATAACTCACCCAATGATAAAAATTATATAGCACAAATATAATAGATGCTTACCATATGTCTGAATTATGAGCGATGAAAAACTTGAAGAATTTAAATTGTCTAAGGCCATCAGCTAATAGTGTAATCAGCAACAGAACCCAAGTCTTTCTGATCTCAGAGTTTATGTTATTAAAAACCATACCATACTGCTTCTATGATCATATATACCCTCATGAATGCAATTTAAATAATAAAAGTCACCGTTTTGTAATAAGATGCATGACACTGTATGAATGAGATTTATAGGGAGTGTCTAGCATATGGTAACTTCTCAAACATAACATCAATTTTTGGGTACAGTCCACTCTTAATGAATATATATTCTTTTAATTTTTCTCTATTGGTTACAAAGAATATTAAAAAGTTCTTTATTATGGATCTTTTTCTAAAAAATTCAAATGAACTGTGTACTTAAGCAGATGTTTATTGTTGAATGTGTACTCTAGGACACCTTCTTGGAGACCCTCATGGACTATCTACCTGGTGTTGTTGATTATAAACCAGCAGGTCCACTTTGGTTTTCTCTCCTGTGTTTTCGATCCACATATCCAACTTGCTGATGCTCCTGAAACTCACCATATTTACCATATCATCTTCTACCTCAACCTGCTTTCCCATCAGGGTTCTTATCCCCCTGAGAACAAGACCCTGGTTTTGCAAGTGAGAAGCCTTACTGTGACACCTCTTTCTTCTGTATTCTGTCACCAAACCTGTTTATATTACTTCCTACCCAAATATCCCTGTGACTCTGGACATTGAGCAAAGTCAGGCTACTCTCAGCTCTTACTGAGATTGTTTAAAAATATTTCCATTTGTCTCTCTAGTTCCACCATTCTTCTGTTCTAATCTGTGCCTAATAATATAATGAAGGATAGCTTTCAAATATTTACATATGATTATCACTATTACTTAAAATGCCTCATAGGTTTCCTTTGCTCTAAAGCTGAAACTTATTAGCCAGCATTCTGTAAGGGCCTTTATATGCTCCTATCTCTGCTTACTTCCCAGAACTCTCATTCACTACTCCCTCATTTTCATGTATGCTGAAGACATAGGAAGTGACTCCATAAATAAATGCCTTGATTTTATCCTACTCTTACCTTCAGATTATTTCTTGTGACATTTTTCCTTTATTTTTATTGCTTATATATTACAGTTGTCCCCACTTTCCCTCCTTAACCTGCCACCACTTAGCTCCTATTCCCCCCTTCCCCAGGCCATCACCACACTTCTGTCTATGTCCATGGGTCATGCATAGCTGTTCTTTGACTAGTCCCTTTACCTTCTTTCATTCATCCCCATTCCTCCACCCCTCCAATAGCTGTCAGTCTGTTCCATGTACCCATGCTTCTGTTTCTGTTTTGTTCATCAGTTTATTTTCTTCATTAGATTCCATTTATAAGTGAGATAATATGGTATTTTTCTTTCACTGACTGACTTATTTCATTTAGCATAATAATCTCCAGATTCATCCATGCTGTCACAAAAGGTAAGATTTCCCTTTTCACAGCTGTGTAATATTCTGTTGTGTAAATGTACTGCAGCTCTTTTTATCCACTCATCTAGCAGTATGTTGGGGACTACTCTACCTGGTTTCAGGACCTGTAACCCCCCATGGCTAAGGCTGAGTGAGCAACCTTCGGACTGTAAGCCACTAAGGAGACAAAGCTTAACTCCCTGGCAGGTGCACCACTTCTGCTTCATCCATAACTGGCCCCCATGCTTGGTCAGTTAGCCAATGATGGGTAAGATTCCCTCAAGGGAGGGGTCACCTAAGACAGGCATGATCACGTGGGAGACCCTCAAGGAAGGACTTGGGGGGCTACAGAAAAAGGGGGTGATGGACGCTCACCCCTCGGCTCTCCTGACATAGCCTGAGTCCTCATTCTGTCTGCAAGAATTCTCCTCCTAATCTCTTGGCCATCTGCCTTCCCCTGCCTAACTTAAGCCTGAAACAATGACAGAGGGTGGTGCAGCTTTGTGCTGGATAGAGCGGGTTCCCCAGGTGATCTGGCATAATAAAGAATATATAAAATCCTGTGAAACCTGCTTTGTTAGGAATGCTCTCAATTAAATGATAAGGGTCTGAGCAGGAAATGAGTTTGTTTCCCAAAGTTTTGTAGCCCTTTAGCTGAGAGACCCTGACTCAGAATACGTCCTCAGAGTTCTTTGTATGTTATCTATTGTTTGATCCTTTCTGCCTGACAATTATTAATGAGCTTTACCTGTATTCCTGTGTAAAACAAACCTAATAAAAGCCATTGAGGAAAAGCCTCTTGGCCCCTCTCCTTTGAGAGATTGGCCCCCTTTCCTCCCCAAGCAGATCCTGTCTTGGTAGACTTATTCTCATCCGTGGTGGCCTGGGGGCCCTGTGGGTGGAGCCCCCCCCCACAGTGGCGAGCACTTAGGTTGTTCCCAGATCATGTCTATTGTAAATATCACTGCTACAAACATAGGGATGAATTTATTCTTTTTAATTGGTGTTTTAGGATTCTTAGGATATATTTATTCCAAGAAGTTGGACTACATCAAATTAAAATACTTCTACACAGCTAAAGAAACCATCAACAAAATGAAAAGTAAATCCCCTGTATGAGAGAAAGTATTTGCCAATGATATATCTGAGAATGATTTAATTTCATATATGTATATATTTAATATGCATATATACATATATGCACATATATGTGTACATTAAATATATATTTATATTAACTGTATATACATAAAATTAAACCATTATTACATATATGTATGTATATATAAAGAATTTATGCAAATCAACACCAGGAAGTCAATCCAATTAAAGAAATGGGCAAAGGACCTGAAGCGAGAGTTCTCCAAAGAAGACATACAGATGGACAATAGACATGAAAAAAATGTTCAACATTACTAATCATCAAGAGATACAAATTAAAACCACAATGAAATATCATCTCTCACCTGCCAGAATAGTTACCATCAATAAATCAACAAACAGCAAGTGCTAGTGAGGATGTGGGTAAAGGGACCCTCACACACTGTTGGTGGGAATGAGGACTACTGTAGTCACTGTGGAAAACAGTATAGGGTTTCCTCAAAAATATTTCTCATACTATTTTTAGGAACATTCCTTCTATCTATCCATTCCATCTAACCTATTTTCACCTGGCTAATGCCTATGTCCTACGAAGTGGCAACTCAGATATCCCTTCTGTGAGCTGTCCTTTCTTAGCCCTTTAATTTTATCTGCCTGTGCTTTACTTATTTCTTCCCTTTATGTCAGAAACAATTTTGTGTATCCTTGCATCCCCAGTGCCTCTTCAATGTCTGGCACATAGTATGGTCTGAATAAATACACATGCACAAAGAATAATTTCATTGCTAAAGTGCCATACAATTTTGTGATTGGGGAAGTGGTCCAAGGGCCCTAATGAGTGTTTCTAATTTCTTTGTGAGTTTCTTATTCCTGCACTTCAAGTCTGTCATTATGAACCGATCTTAACCAAGATATTAAATGATAGGTGTTAGTAGTAGCATTTCAAATGATGAATAGAAACTATAAAATTTCCTTTACTATGGAAATAGGGAAGTGATAATTACCTGTGGGTCCCAGTTAGAGCACTTTATTCACATTGAACATCGAAAGTCTCGCCTGTGTACAAGGTCTTGTGTTAGACTCCATGAGGACACAGACAACAAAGACAGGTGCCCCACCTGTGGAAGCAGTCACATGTACCAGAACAGTAGAAATGGGAGAAACTCAATAGAACCAACCTAAATGTAACTTGCTGATATCACCAGGTGAGCAAATGTGGATATTAGATATAGATATAAATTTAGATACCGACATATTTATTTTCCTAGTCTCTTAGTCTTTGAATCATTCCCATATATTTAAGCCAATGACATAGAGGTAATGAGAGGTCCCATGAGAATTGTTACTCAAAAAGAAAGAAGGTAAAGAATCTGATAACTAGTGAGCACTTATGTTGTGTGAGTAAAAGGTCTAGTGATCTTTGTGTACATTGTCTCCTTCTGTAAAATATATATATAAAATTATATATATATAGGAATGGAATGAGTCTGTTAATGTTACATATGTATAATTTGAAGATGAGGAAACTGAAACTAAGTTATAGTAACTATTTACTCAAGATCATGTTCTTAGAAAGCAGACTAGCAGCCCATTCTTTAAAGTATTTTCCTTTTCAATTGTTTTCTAATAACTTTATCAAACTCTAAGTAGGTGGATTAAATCTCCATCCATTTTGGTAGATATAGTTTATCAGAAAGACTGGTGAAATGTATTATACGTCTTGGTGATATGCCTTATTATGTAATTATAAAACTATATAAAATGCTAGAATACGTTAAATGGAAAATAAAAGCACATAAAATAAAAATGTTTTAAAATATATGTAATTTAATAATAGTTACTACATTTCACATATTTTATTATTTTCACTCTACATCTGTGGTATTTTTATAAAAGGACCATAAGGAGCATACTAAATATTACCTGTAAGTAGCCCTGCTTAAACATGAAATAAATAAGAAAGACACACTAAGATTTGAATTTTGTTTATTGGAAAACAAATGACCTAATTAAAAGACTATAATTATAATTAACTTAGGAAAAAAAAAAGATGCTCTCTTTTTTCTAGAGATGTTGAGGCTCTTGAAATATCTTTTGGTTTCACATCCAGATATATGACAGACAAACAGTAATAGCCACCAGAGGGCAGTATGGATTTATAATCAGTCCAAATCTATAAAATGATAACAAAATGTTCCTATTCTCTTAATCCAAAAATCTGTGCTGTAGTAGATGAAATGTTTAAAAATATGTGTATTTGCAAATATTTTACCATACTTGTTTGGTTGTCTTTTTGTTTTGTTGGTGGTTTTCTTTTGCTGTGTAGAAACTCTAGTTTGATATAGTCCCATTAATTTATTTTTTCTTTTACTTCTCTTGGGATTAAGTTCACAAAGATCACTCTGTGATCAAGTACATGAGTTTAATGTTTATGTTTTCTTCTATGTATCTTATTATTTCACATCTTATGCTCAAGTTTTTAAACCATTTTCAGTCAATATTTATTTTTTATTTTTTTCTTTTATACAGTTGTCCCAATTTTGTTATCCCCTTTATCCTCCTCCTCCTCCCTGCGCCTTACCACCCTCCAGCATCTCCCCCACCACTTAGTTTATGTCCATTGGTTGTATATATAAGTTCTTTGGCTTCTCCATTTCCTATACTATTCTTAATCTCCCCCTGTCTATTTTTTGCTTATCTATTATGTTTCTTACTCCCTGTACCTCCCCCCCATTCCTCCCCTCCCTGCCCCACTGATAATCCTCCAGGTGGTCTCCATTTCTGTGATTCTAGTCTTATTCTAGTTGTTTGCCTAATTTTTGTTTTTGTTTTTTAGGTTTAGTTGTTGCTAATTTTGAATTTGTTGTAATTTTAATGTTCATAGCTCTGATTATCTTCTATTTCTTAGATAAGTTCCTTGAATATTTCCTATAATAAGGGCTTGGTGATGATGGACTGCTTTAACTTGACCTTATCTTGGAAGCACTTCATCTGCTCTTCCATTCTAAATGATAGCTTTGCTGGATAGAGTAATCTTGGATGTAGGTCCTTGCCTTTCATGACTTCAAATACTTCTTTCCAGTCCCTTCTTGCTTGTAAGGTTTCTTTTGTGAAATTAGCTGATACCCTTATGGGAACTCCTTTGAAGGCAACCCTCTCCTTTTCTCTTGCTGCTTTTAAGATTCTCTCCTTATCTTTAATCCTTGGTAACTTAATTATGATGTGTCTTATTGTGTTTCTGTTTGGGTCCAATTTCTTTGGGATTCTTTGGGCTTCCTGGACATCCTGGAAGTCTATTTCTTTCACTAAATTGGGGAAGTATTCCATCATAATTTGTTCAAATAAATTTTCAGTTTCTTACACTTCATCTTCCCCTTCTGAACACCCCTATCATTTGGATGTTGGAGCATTTAAAGTTGTCCCAGAGTTTTCTCAGCCTCTCCTCATTTTTTAAAAATTCTTGTTTCTTCATCCTGTTCTGGTTGGATGTTTATTTCCTCATTTTGTTTCAAATTCTTGGTTTGAGTCCCAGTTTCCTTCCCTTCATTGTTGGTTCCCTGTATATTTTCCTTTATTTCACTTTGAATGGCCTTCATTTTGTGACCAAGCTCAATCATTTCTGTGGGCATCCTCATTACCAGAGTTTTGAAGTCTACATCTGATAGGTTGGCTATCTCCTCACCACTTAGTTCTTTTTGTGGAGTTTTGATATGTTCTTTCATTTGGGCCATATTTCTTAGTCTCGGTGCACCTATTATGTTGTAAGGGGCGGAGTCTTAGGTATTCGCCAGGGTGGGGCAACCCTTTTTGCTGCATCGTGGTACTGTTTGTGGGGGAGGGAACAATGACATTTGCTGGTTCTGCTCTAGCCCTACTTTCTGTCACTTTCCTTACTTCTCACAGGTGGACTGTGGCCTTTCAGATGCTGATTCAAAGATGGGTGCATTTGTTACATTCTAAGACCCTGTGGACCTCCCCCACAGACTCTCCTGTGATCCTGAGAGTTTCTCCTACCACCACAACTCCTGCAGACTTTTACATCCAGAGGTTTTGAGCCCTTAGTTTCCCTCGTTGAAACCCTGGGTTCTGCAGTCTGTCTCAATTCCCAATGGTTCTTCCCAGCTTATTGGCCCACAAATTCCACCAGCCACCTCCTTGGCTGTGCATCCTCTCTGCCTTGGCCATCTGTCTCTACCCCTTCTACCAGTCTGGAGTGGATCTGCTCATGTACTGATATGCCAAAGATTTAGAGAAAGCAATCCAGGAGTTCCAGCCACAATGGAGACATAGGTAGCAACACTTCACTTCCTTGCACAACCAAAAGAAGGACAACAACATATTTAAAAACAAAAAACATCCAGAACTGCCAGATATTCACACTGCATGGAAGTCTGACAACCCAGGAGTTTAAGTCAATATTTGTATATGGTGTCAGCTGTCGAGTTTCATTCTTTTGCTTGTGGCTTCACAGTTTTCACAGCACTGTTTATTGAAGTGACTCTTTTCTCCATTGTATGCTTTTGGCTTCTTTGTCAAAAATTAGTTGTCTGCATATGTGTAGGTTTATCTCTGAACTTCCATTTATGGTTTATTTTTCTATGTGTCTGTTTTTCTGCTAATGCCAAACTGTTTTAATTAAGTAGCTTTATAGCATAGTTTGAAGTCAGGGAGTGCAATACCTCTGTCTTTTTTCCCCTTCAGGATTTCTTTGGCTATACAGGGTCTTTTGTGATTCCATACAAATTTGAGATTTTTGTTCTATTTCTGTGAAAAATGCCATTGATATTTTTTGGGCATTGCATTAAATCTGAGTATTGCTTTAAGTAAGATGACCATTTTGATAATGTTAACTTCCAATCTATGAACATGGAATATCTTTCCATTTATGTATCTCCAATTTCTTCCAAAAATGTCTTGTAGTTTCTGGTGTATAGATAATTTATCTCCTTCATAAAATTTATTCCTAGTTATTTTATCCTTTTTGTTGCAATTGTAAATTGAATTATTTTCTCCATGTCTCTTTTGGATATTTTTGTAGTGAGTATATAGGAACGCAACAGATTTTTATATATTGATTTAGTATCCTGCAACTTTACTATATTTTCTATCATTTGTAATAGTCTTGTTATAAATGAAATCTACAATAGGGGATATATGAAAAATATACAGAGAATTCATATAATTCAACAACAAAAATGCAAACAATTTGATTAAAAAATGGGCTGAGGACCTAAATAGGAACTTTTTCCAGGAAGAAATACAAATAGCTAACAAATATTTGAAAAAATGCTCAGTATCATTAGATATAAGAGAAACACAAAACCAAATGAAGTACTATCTCACACCTGTTAGAATGGCTGTTTTCAAAGAGAGGAGAAATAACAAGTGTTGTTATATAGAGAAATGAGAACCATTGTACACTGCTGGTGGGAATGTAAATTGGTGCAGCAACAATAGAAAAATGATGGCAGTTCCTCAGATAATTAACAATAGAGCTACTATATGAACCAGCAATCCTTCTCAGTATCTAACTGAGAAAAATTGAAAATACCTATTGGTAAAGATATATGTACCCCTATGTTCATTGCAGCATTACACTTACAGTAGCCAAGACATGGAAACATATTACCTATAAGTCCTTCAGCAGATAACTAGAAAGGAAGATGTGGTACATATATACAATGGAATACTACTTAGCTATAAAAAAGATGAAATATTGCTATTTGTGATAACATGGATGGATCTGGAGAGTATTATGCTACGGGAAATAAGTCAGAGGGAAAAGGACAAGAACTGTACCATTTCACTCATATGTTCTGTATAAAAAAGAGCAACAAACAAACAAACACAACCAAAAAAACAAACTCATAGATACAGGCAACAGAATGATGGTTACCAGAGAAGAGGGGTAAGGAAAAATAAAGAGGGTGAAGAGAATCAAATACAAGGTGATTGAAGGAGACCAGGCTTTGAATAGTGAGCACACAGCAGAGTATGTAGATATTATATTATAAAGTTTTACATGTGAAATTTACATAAAGTTTTTAAGCAATGTTGCCCCAAAAATTTAATAAAAATTTATATTATATCGATCAGGACATGTAATATTTTATCACTTAACTATTATGACAATGTATAGTACTTAAATATTTTTTAATTTAGAAATTTATTCTGTTTAATCCACAAGCTTTACATAGCTTTAGGTTTAAAAAAACAAACAAACAAACAAAAAAAAAAACAGTGAAATAAGACACCATTTCAAAAGTGTGGGCCCTTCCAGCCTTCCAAATACAGGAGCTCTGGAAATTGTATATACCAATTGGAAGAATAAGACAATATTATGAATGGAACCATTTCTTAAAACAAAGTTTATGTAACTGAAGGATCCTTCCTTGGACTAGTTAATTGCCTTTACAAAAAACAAAACAAAACAAAACAAAAAAAACAAAAAAAAAACACAACAGAATGAAATTCCAGTGTTCCAAATCAACTTTTACACATCAGCACTAACCCACAGTGCCCCCATCCTGGCAAACAGCATGCCTCACCTGCTGTCTCACCCTAGAGCTGAGTCCCGACTCATTTCAGCAGGGACTCCACAGGCAACGGGAAAGATTGTGGCATTAAACGTTAATTTATACTTTTGTGGTGGTTCATCAGTGGTCTTATTTCTGGGCAACTGCAAAACCATACAAGGTTGGAAGCATCATAACTTAAATGGGTGCTAAGACTCAAATGAGAAGAAGTAAAGAAAAACGAGGAAAAAAGAAAACCTCTGGGAATAGCCAGGGGCATTTAAAAAACCCATAAAAATGCCAACAGTATTTAAAGCCCCCTTTTAAAAAGGGGGACTTATTTTGGCTTAAAATATTTCACTCTAAATGAATTTATGCCAGCTGTCGATGAAAGAATGTCACTAATACACTGTGGACACCTTTTGCAATGTAAATCCATGCCCTTTTTTACATGGTGAACTTCAACCTAGCAATTATTACAACAAATGTTACAGTCTAAAGCTCAAACACATTTTAGCATTTTTTAAATTGATTGAGTACAAACCAAATAAAATTTACATTGTAACAAACATTTCCACCTAAGACTGTGGGGACACTTGAGCCTTCCTCATTGACCTCAGGGCCTTTTCACGCAGGTGCTTTTCTAAGTTATCAAGGTTATTCTCAGCTTCACTTTTGGTCTCCTTCCTGGGCTCTGGCTCCGCCTGGGGCTCCTCCTGCGTGGGGATGTGCTGGCGGGAGCAGTGGTGGCTGCAGGGGCTCCGATGGCTGCAGCTGCTGCAGCCACAGCCTTTTCTTTCTTATGTTTTTTTTTTTTTTTTTTTTTTTTTGTGTGTGTGTGTGTGTGTGTTTCTTGTGCTTCTTATCCTTTTTGTGTTTCTTGTCCTTCTTTTTCTTTCTTTCTTCTTTTTTTTTTTTTTCTTTCCGCCCCCTTCTTGGTCTGAATTCCTCACCGGTGATGGGCTTGGAGTTGGGCTTTTAGCCTTTTGACCGGCACCGCTGGTGACCAATTGGTAGAGGGTGACTGAGACTGGACAGGGGACTGGGGTGTTGGGGGTTTCTTAGCCGCCGGCTCAGGAGATCCGGATACAGACCCGGAGGATGAGACCCTCCTTACAGACTGAGGGCTTGGTGAGGCAGCTTTTTTTGTCTTTTGGGGTTCCGGAGTCCTGGAGACTTTCCTAATGGGCCTGGTACTTGGAGACGGGGACCGCCTTCTTTGGGGAGACGGTGATGGTCCTCTTTGAACAGGAGGAGGACTTGAGGAGGTCTGTGGAGTTCGAGGCCGTGGTGAGGGCGAATGCCGTTTGTTGGTTGGGGGGACCGGGCCTCCCAGCTAGATCGGCTGGGGAAGACCCTTTCCTGTGTTTCGATGACAATGAAGGTGAACGTCTCTTGGTGGCTGTGGAACTTCTTTGTTTAGGAGGTGGAGAATGGGAGACCTGATGCTTTGGTGGTGGAGTTGGTGATGCCCTTCGTTTAGGAGGGTATGGGGGAGAAGCCGTTCTTCTCTTCTGAGGTGGAGAAGGAGAGTATCTTCTTGGGGAAGGTGAGCGCCGATGTGGGGGAGGAGGAGTCCTCCGCGGTGGTGGTGGGGTAGGGTACCTACGCCGCCAAGGAGGTAGAGCAGGAGGAGAGCATCGCCTTCTGGTGGGTGGTGGGGAGGGACTTCTCCTCTGTCTATCACTTTTAGTCATTGGTGATTGCCTTCGCTTTTCCATCTGCATCCGAGGGGAAGCCTCTTTCTGGCGCTTCCGAAGTGATGGAGAGGCACTCCGGGAAGGGGAATGTCTCCACCTCCTGCCCACCTCACCGTTCTTCGCATGGGGCCTCTTGGGTCGCTCATCTTCTGAGGAAGAGGAGGAGTCAGAATCAGATGAAGACTGCTGGTTCTGTCGTTTGTATTGGCGTCTCTGCTGCACAGAATCTGCTGCAGCCATTTTGCCCCCTTTATCTTCTTCTGATTCAGACAACTCTACTTTTCTAGGCTTGGGTGCTGGTGAAGGGGACTCTCTTTTCTCAATACCTTTATGTTTTGTCACTTTACCTGAAGTTCTCCGTGGAGAGACAGAAACACGACTTTTTCTCGTACGGTTTGACTGCTGCGGTGTTGGGGAATGACGAGTTTTCGGCGGAGATGCTGGAGGTGATGGTCTATGCCTTCGCCTTGGAGGACTTGCTGAAGGAGACAACCTATGCATTTTTCGGAGGGGGGGTGGTGGATGTCCTCTTAGGAGGCTTCTTTGGCGGTGATCCGGAACAAGATGAAGAGGATGATAAACTACTCCCAGACAAGGATGCTGATGAACGTTGTCTTCGTCTCACTGGAGATCTACTTCTTCTGTGCCTTGGTGGAGGAGGCATTCGTCTTGGTGGAGTTCTTCTTCTTCGAGGAGATGGCCGCCTTCTTGGGCTTGGCCGCCCACTAGGTGAATATGATAGTGACCTGGACCTATGGCGCCGTCTATGCCGAGTATGAGAAGGAGGGCAAGAACGTGTCTGGGACCTTGATTTGGAACGGGACCGAGATCTTGGTCGATCTTCTCCTTTTCTTTTTCTTTTTTGGAATTTTTCTCCGGAGAAGGATCTTTAGGCTCTAGTACGGGTTCAGGCTTGGGAACTTTCAGAATATCGCTAGTAGAAGTGGCTTCTTGTACTGAAGGTTCTTTTATTTTTGCTGATGATTCTGGGAGCTCTGGAGTTTTTTCCTTCTTTTCTGGAGCAGGGAAAGGACTCCGGCTTTTGGTTCTGTGACGGGGAGATCGAGAATGACTGCGCTTTCTCTCTCTCCTGACAGGGGAAGATCATCTTCTAGGGGAAGGAGATCTGGATTTGCGTCTTCCTGGGCTTCGAGACCTCTCCCTTTTTTCTCTGCTGCTTTCTTTTTCTTCCTTATCCCTCTTATCTTTGTCTTCATCTTGTTTTTTCATAGATGCCAACTTTTCTTGTTCAATCTGTCTCTGTTTTATTTCTTCTTTCTTCAGTTCTAGGAAAGCAGAAGGAATTCCAGCGAAGAGCGCACTTAAGAGCAGGGGCCACAGTTCTCCCGTAAACTCCGTAGCATTTTTTTCCATTCAAAAACCCAGTCAGGTAGATTTGCATCATTTTGGAGTCTGGATTCTTCACTTCCAGCTGGTTGAATATAAACTCAATCACAACATCATCTTCAAACCCAAGAATTTCCATTACTCGTTTTATTATCCAAGGCTTTATAACCTCCAAATTTACTTTGCTCATATCCACCTTTTTTTCTAGGCATTCTGCAAATTTCAGCTGCTTTAGTAGCTGCTTCTGTTTGTTGCTGAACCGATTATCCTGTTCTGCGCTTGTTCCGCGGAAGAACCCCGTGTCCATCATGCTGCGTAGGTCGGAGATTGCTCCCTATCCCCTAAATATTTTTATAAATATAGATAGTCTATGTTTCAAGAAAATATTAGAAAGTAAGCGAGCTTGAAGCAAAACCTCCCTTGATCTCTGCAAGCCAAATTCACCTTGATTGGTCTGACTTTCTGGGCTTTAAGAGTTGCTGTACTCAGTTCATGATTGTATTGCTAATAAAGTATACTTCCATGAGCAAAACAGAGTGGTAATAATTTGTGTATTTTGTGAATTTAAGATAAGCAAGTGTATAGAAATTGTAGAAAAGAAAACCTGTCAGAAAATCATTTTTTTTTCTAAGAATGAAGAAAAGAAGGAAGTGAAAAACAGAAATTTGCTAGGTGATTTTGCTGGGGCAAGTGTGTAAAGTAACTTGTTTCTAAGGCTCTTATTTGTAAGCATGTTTAAAGTTGGTAGAGAGTAGGATGGAGAAGGTTATATGTTATTTTATCTATAATAATTTTGAGTCAAATGAATTTTATCCAGGAAGCTTCACTGTACTTAGATGTTAATAAAACTCTTATCACTCAATTTTGAAACATATCTCATGAAAGTAAGAGTCAACTCTTAATGAAAATTACTAATAACAAAAGAACGATGCAGTTTATACTATGAGAAATATTTGAAATTAAGTCTTCATACAAAACATTTCACAGATGAGTAAAGAAGCTTAGATTAAATAGTAAGTTTCAGGTAATATGGCTGGTGCATGATTTAAGTTCCTGAGTGAACAGTTATTGTTTAGGACTAAATTCTAAATCTCTGAATCTTAATTGGTTAACTGCAGTGGTTGCAATTAGGGCAAACTAAATTTAGATGTAGGAGGCAAGATGCAGCAAACTAAGGCTTCTGGTTCAAATCACATGCCTAGTCTTTTGTCCTGATTAACTAAACACCCTGGTATTTGTGTTTTAGGAAAAAAAAAAACAGTTCTATCTAGCCACCAAATGTGTGCTGCTGAACTTACTCCTGAGAGAAAGTAGTAGTAGTAATGAAGGGCCTTTAATCTTCAATCTTAAAGGCTTCTAAGGAGTAAAAGGCAAAAATAAGGATTTTGCTTGTGGAGAGGCTGCTTTTCTAACTGTTGCCTTCATGTCTCAATTTGGGAACAATGAATTGAGTAGGTGCCCTCACATACCCCAATCTAGAAGTGGAAAAAAATGAATTGTAATTAATTTAACTGAGTTTCTGCAAGAATTCTTCTCCATACATGTAGTTTGCCTGTCAGTTTAGATCCCACAGAATTGTCCATCTGAGTATCTTAGATAAGGTAGCAAGAACAGTTTTATTGTCAGATCATATTCAACAATATAATCATATATTTTGTCAATAGTATAGTCTTAAAAATTGTATATTCCATGAAAATGGGGAGGGCATGTCTTTTATTTTTATAGCTTATTAAGTCTTAAGAGAAAGGAAATCTGCACCTGCATCTCCATAGATGAGATAAGAAAAATTTGGTTTCAAAATATGCTCAGGAGTGTTTTAATTTCTGTAGTTTCTTGCTTGGCTTGGTGATCTCAAGATCAGTTGTCACCCAAGAGTCTGGCTGGGGCTGAAGACCCTACTTTAGCAGCTATAATCCTGCACAACTTTAATTGGCACACATGAAATCCCTCTAGTTGACTCATTTAATTCAGTCATTCAATAAATATGCATTGAACTCCATAGAGATGAGAGATATTTGTGCCAGCAGCTGGGTGCAACACTAAACAAAAAAAGACACATTAGCACAGTTTTTCTCCATCTTAAAGTTTCTCTACTTTCCCAAAGCAGCAAGGCTACTAAGACTCATAAGGAAATTATATTGCCAGTCCCTTGTTTGGCAAATGTAGATGCACAGCTAAGTTTCCAACCAAGCGTAATAATCATTCCAGCAGCTTACAGTGTACACATCCTTCCATAAAGGTAATTTCCAGGAAAACAAACAAACACTTAAAGTACAGTGTTGTCACAGGCTTGTACTTAAATTAGAATCTGGGAGGCAGCATAGTGCGATGATTAGCATATGAGCTCTGAAACATGGAGCGATGGGTCTGGTTCTCACCTTTGCCTTAGCACATTTGTGTAATTTTAGCCAAGTTCTTTCTTCAATATGTTCTGAGTCTCATCTTGGTATATAAGGGGATAATAAGAGTATCTTCATTTTATGATCATTCTGATTATTAAATTTACCTAAAAGCATTATGGTCTTTGGCTGGTACATAGCAAGTGTTCAATGGATGTAAAATGTTATAAATATATTATCACCATTGTCAGCCATAGATCACATACTCGGAAGAGTTCAAATAAACAAAAGAAATAACAAGATCACTTCCAACTTTGCAGGCTGTCAATGAATCTACACTAGTGGTTCTACGAAATTAAAAACAATGATTTTGAAAACAAATTCCAAAATTTGCAAATGCTAACAAGTCTTATACTAATGCACACTCTTCTATTTAGAGAGTAGAATCCAGGAAGTTTGTTTGCTGGCCAAGATCACCTGTTTATAATATCAGGGTCATCCCTGAGGATCCCTTCTTTCTTGTAGAGTATATACCTAGTATGCTATTTCTTAATTCACCTTCTGATTTTCTTCTATCACAGGGGGTCCTAGTGTTCAAATGCTGGATCAACAGTGGACTCTGGTTGGGACTCAGTTTGCCCTCTGTAAGAAGAGATTAACCTGTGTTTATAAAACACAACTGAAGAAATAAAGTTCCTAGTCTGGCATTCCTTCAGCCTCAATCCCTTCATGTGGTCTCCATTTCTTTTGAGCCAACAGATTCCCTCCAAAGCCTTTAGCATGATAGTGCTACCATCTACATTTGATACCCAACCTGCTGCCACCTCTGCACTTTGACCTAGACCTCCTTAGGTTTACCACTTCTTCTTTATTCTAAATGTACATGAGTGGGAGAATTACTTCAAAACATTTCGTGAAGAAACCTGCTTCTCTGAAAGCTTCCTCAGCTTATGCCTTTAGGATCCAGAAAGGTGACAATATCCTCTGCTCTCTGATCCTCTTCCCCCAAATCTTGTTTTTTTTTTTATTTTTTCCCTCAGCTGGTACATTTTCTGGCCAGCATGATCTCTGTAGCAACAGTTCAAACAACCTTTGTCTCTCTCCTCCCACCAACCATATGGTTTACCTCTATTTAACCAAGTTCTCATTTCTATGTTTTTCTGCTGTCTGTTCACTAAAAACAAGCATTTGGCATGCCTACTATGCTTAGAAATGGATAAAGCCAAAATATATAATAGTGAGCAATAAAGTCCCTGTCCCCAAGAGCCTAATGTTTGCAGTTGATATAAATGGTTATTAGACTACAGTAAGCATACAAAAGCTTATTTAACATTGGGGGCAGACAGTCTGGAAAGTTTCCTGGAGGAAGTGAAATCTTACAGAGAGAATTGTGGTCAAACAGGCCAAGGGAGGCCTTCTGAGATCAGGAGGTGCAAATTGTTCGGTGCAGTGAAGCATGGACTGTGAAACAGTGTAGGCAGAGATGAGCCACCAATGTGGTATGACAAGAAGGCCATAGTATTAAATTTTATTCTGGGGTTAGGTCTTTGTTCTGACAGAAGCAAGAAGACAGACTGAGACTAGGTGATCACATTTGTATTTTAGAAATCACTCTATTTCTTTCAGGTAGCATTGGTTGTTTTCCTGAATACCTCATTTTGCTTGCAAAGTCTTCCTGACTCATTTTCATGGACAATAAACTAACAGGTGGATCTGAATACCTGTCTTTTTCATGGATTATGTATTGACTATAAGAGTAAAACTGGTTTCTTTTATTTTTAGGTTATTTTGTTTCTCTGAATGTCTGATACATTTCTTGCAAAGAGGCATGTGTGTACACACGTACAGACAAATGCCACAGTCCATAAAACAGCTTCTGAGTCCTTCCCATGCACTGGCTATTGCTGCTCCTCTGTCTATTGAAAATTTAAGAAAGGAAGAATCTGTCCTATTCCTGTTTGGAACTTGTGCATTTATTTTAGCAATGCACACATGAAAGCTGCCTAGGAGATGCTCCAAGTTGGGCTGTATGACCCAGAGATTCTATACCTTGAACAGCAACAGGTAAAATTGTGGAGGTGAGTAATTCCTAGTACTGCTTTCTGGAAAATGATTAATTTTATTACATAATTTAATGTTTTATGTTTATATAATAATGTTATACAACAATATAGATAATATTTATATTTGCATATTTTCTAAAATTTTAAATATTCTCCTCTAGAATGAAACTGGCTCATGTAAAACATATGCAATAAGTCCCTTATATAGATCATAAAAGATGAAAATATTAAATGTATCAATAAAAATCAGTTTTCCCCATACACACTGAGTAAACAAAAACATTTTCTAATAAGACACTTCGTAGGTCCCTGAGCTGGACCTTGACTGTGCTGAATCCCCACTTATCTTAACTTCTTTGGCAGGTTGTTCTATATGTCTTTATCATTTCCTCTGTCTATATTCACCTATACCCTGTTCATTCAACATGGAGTTACTCCAAAGGCAGATTATATTAATTTATTTGAAATAAGGTACTATTGGTTGATTGCACTTAATGCCTAAAATACTTCCATGAAGAATAGTTCTATAACTAATGGTGAGTCCTTATTGGTAAGATTTACAGTATCCATAGAAAGCTGATGGTGAAAGATCTGCTGGACAGGAGCAACTTCTTTAATGCCTTTAAACCAGCCCATATGGTGACCACCTACATTGATGACTTGTAGGAAGGTCCAGTGCCAAAAGACAAAGGGCAGTCCTTCCTCTCTGTGTGACCCATGGTCTGGGTTGGGCTGGAATCTGGTCTGGAAGTAAGCAACACATTAATCATGAGTGCAGAGTACAGCCTGACCTGGTCACTGAACCCTGGCATTTCAAAAGCCATTTGTC
Source organism: Anoura caudifer (assembly GCA_004027475.1). Taxonomy (NCBI): domain Eukaryota; kingdom Metazoa; phylum Chordata; class Mammalia; order Chiroptera; family Phyllostomidae; genus Anoura; species Anoura caudifer. Next base: position 181,313 of record PVKU01000910.1, on the reverse strand, counting down.
TGGATTCTTTGGAAGGGAGGTGCATCTTTTTTTCCAGATCTTGATCGACGGCCACACCAAAGAGTGTGCTACAAAGGCATGAAAAGACAGACATTTAACCTAACAACAGGCTCTTAACAAGTGAATATGACTTAAATGTACCAAATGATCTAAATCTTAAAGAAAGAAAAAAAAAACATACAGATGTGTATAATTTGGTGCCACTCAAGTAAATAATGAACCATAGCAATAATATATATTATTTGTGGGTACATGCATATTTAGTGCAGGTATAAAAACTTTCAAGAAAAAATTACATGAAATTACTAGGTCAGAAGTTACTTGGGAGGAAGAGGAGCAGGGTGTGAATGGGATCATTGTTTCTGCCTAAGTGATAACTTGTTTTAAATCCTAGAGATGAGACATATGTCTTTAATTTTTTTCTCTATGCTTAAAATATTTCACTATTTAAAACTATAATAAACATAAAAAAAGAAACAAGACACTTAACCCTTTGTGATTTATATCTATTTTTTCATATTGAAAATACCACTTTAAAAATTCCTTGGAAGAAATCATTACCTCCCTAAGTGTTTTTCAAATAATATGTATTTTGAGTTACTTAATTCAACAAGGTCATTTGATTTATAGGAAGAGTAAAAACGAGGTACAAGCTAGATGAAGGTGAAAAAGAGAAGAAAGAATCCTATGAAGATTATTTCCATGGAAATAACAGCAGTGGTATTAGCTACCATTTATTTACTGCTTTCAATATACCTAGTTATGGGCATTCTGCTCAGTTATTTATTAATTTATTTCTGCAGAGACAAAGGACTAAGTTTACTTTTATCTTTATACTCTATCGATTGATTCAAGTAATGTCTTTCATTACCTTGCTTTACATTTGAACTTTGAGTTCAAATCAGTTTTCTTACAACTTTGCAAGCCTTGCTTCACTGCCATTCTGAATCCACCCTAACAAATCAAAAATCTCAAAGCAGAGTAATTTGAATTCCTGGGTAGATCCTTCCTTCCTTCCTTCCTCCCTTCCTTCCTTCCTTCCTTCCTTCCTTCCTTCCTTCCTTCCTCCCTCCCTCCCTCCCTCCCTCCCTCCCTCCCTTCCTCCCTTCCTTCCTTCCTCTTTCATATTAATATATTAAAATTTATTTTTATTGTATTTTTCCAGTACCATTATCCCCCCATATACAGCCTTCCCCACTGCAATCCCCACACTGTTGTCCATGTCCATGAGTCCTTTTGCTTTTTTGCTCAAACCCTCCACCCCCGAACCTCCGTCCCATGGCTGTAATGCTGCTCTCTATCTATGAGTCTGTTTTGCCTTCTTACATACCTCTGGATTTCAGGTTCTTTGCTTCTCTAAACTTAATAAAAATATCTTTAGTTTTGTATTTTTTCATCTTTCCCAGTTATCATCCAGTCTTTTCTTCAATATTGAGAAAAGTTTTGATTAGATTTTCTCTTCCACCTGCTCTCACTGAAAAAAAAAAAAAACCTTTAATAATTAATGGTGGCATCTTGGGAGGATGATATAGACCAGTGGCCCATCAGAAGAGTCCACTCCAAGAGTGACACACTGTACATCACAGAGGCCAGGATTTCCTTTAACCTCAGAGCAGAGTAGGCGGAAGCTGTGAATACCAGGATACCTACTTGAAGAGGAAACCCACCAGCAAAAGAACCACCAACAGCTAACAACAGAAGAAGGTGAAGGAGGGAGTGGAAGCCACACTAACTCAACACAGGATCTATCTGGAAATACAACTAAATGGTGGAGAAATTATTCAGAACAAAAACTGAACAAGAGAGAGAGAGAAGCCTCAAAACCTTGTAGACATGGAGAAAGTTTCAGCACAACCTGCCCATACCTGCACAACAGAATACAAGATGTGGTGGATGGAGGGACCCTCAGTTAACCAGCTGGAGGAAAGGACCCACCAAAGAAAGACTCAAAACAGTCAAAACCCAAAGACATACAGAGAACACCACCACCAACAACAAAAAAACCCAAAACAAACAAACAAACAAAAAAAAACCACACAGTCCAAGACCAGCAAGTTAAGGAGATCAAGGAGACTACACCACTGAATCCCACAGATCTTCTATCATAGAAGTTCTCACCAGGAACCCAGGGAGTCGGAATAGGTCAGTTTAAGAAGCAGAGGCTAACAAGAAGAGTCTCACAAACAACGGGAAGACAGAAATAATCCCCAAGTGAAAGGAAAGGAGGAAGCCTCACAAAGAATGCTAAATGAAATAGAGGCAAGTCAACTATCAGATATTGAGTTCAAAGCAATCAATGGTTATAAGGAAGCTCAATGAGCTCACAGAGAATTACCAAAAACTACAGGGAAACGAAAATGAACTTACTGCAAACTATATCAACATGAAAAAGGAAATAGAAACTATCAACAAGGGCCAATAGAAGATGAAAAATACAATATCTGAACTGAAGAATACCATAGAAGGAATCAAAAGCAGGCTCAATAAAGCAGAGGATTGGATTAGCAAGCTGGAGGACAAGGTAGGAAAAAAAAACACCCAGAAAGAGCAAGAAACAAAAAAGAGGCTCAGAAAGAACAAAGAGAGGCTAAGGGAAATGTGGGGCAACATGAAACATAATAATATCCATATAATAGGGATACCAGAAGGAAAAGAAGAGCAAGAAATAGAAAACCTGTTAGAAAAAGTAATGATGGGAAACTTCCCTAATTTGATGAGAGAAAAAGTCACACAAATCCAGGAAACACAGAGTCCCAAACAAGAGGAACCCAAAGGGGCCCCCTTCAAGGCATATCATAATTAAAATGGCAAAATTCCAAGATAGAGAATCTTAAAGGCAGCAAGGGAAAAGCAGGAAGTAACATACAAGGGAGCCTTGATAACACTAGCAGCTGAATTTTAAATAGAAATGCTCCAAGACAGAAGGGAATGGCAAGATATATTTTAAGTACTGAGAACCAGACACCTGCAACCAAGACTACTTTATCCAGCAAGTCTCTTAATTAAAATGGAAGGCTAAATAAGCAGCGTCCCAGACAAAAGAAGCCTCAAAGAATACACACCTCCTTGAAACCAGCTCTGAAAGAAATGCTAAAGGGTTTGCTTTAAAAACAGGAAGAAAAACAGTGAAAGAGAGAGGGACACAGATACAAAAAATGGCATTGAATAAGTATCTATCAATAATAACCTTAAATGTAAATGGATTATATGTTCTATCAAAAGACATAGAATAGCCGAATGGATAAGAAAACATGACCCACACATATGCTGCCTATAAGAGATTCACCTCAGAAAAAAAGACCTGACAGACTGAAAGTGAAGTGCTAGAAATTGATATTCCAAGCAAATAGGAAAATAAAAAGTTGGGGTAGCAATACTCACATCAGACAAAATAGACTTCAAAAAAAAAAAAAAAAGAGTACTAAAAGAGATCCAGGAGGTCACTTCATAATACTCAAGGGAAGAATACATCAGGAAGACATAAACATTGTAAATATATATACACCCAACTTGGGAGAACCGAAATTCATGAAAAAATCTTGGAGGATTTCAAGAAACATTGACAACAACACAATTATAGTAGGGGATTTCAACACCCCACTGTCAAAAATGGACAGATCTTCCAAACAAAATATCAACAAAGATATTGTGGCATTGAACAATGCCCTGGATGAAACGGACTTAACCGATATATATAGAGAGTCTTTCATTGCAAAGAAGGAAAATGTGCATTGTTTTCAAATGCACATAGAACATTTTCAAAGGTAGAGCTGATAGGACACAAAGCAATCATAAATAAATTCAAGAAAATTGAAATCATGTCAAGAATTTTCTCTGACCACAAGGGACTGAAATTAGAAACAAACCTCAAGGAAAAAGCTAAAAAAAACCACTCAAACTCATGGAGATTGAATGGCATGCTATTAAATAATGAATGGGTCAAGAATGAGATCAAGGAAGAAATCAAAAAATTTCTGAAAACAAATGAAAATGAACTCACAACAATTAAAATCTTATGGGACACAGCAAAAGCAGTCCTGAGAGGGAGTTCATAGTGATACAGGCCTACCTAAAAAAAAGATAGAAACATTTCAAACAAACAACCTAACCCTATGCCTACAACAACTGGAAGGTCAACAATAAAGGCAGCCCAGAGCAAGTAGAAGGAAGGAAATAACCAAGATCAGAGCAGAATTAAATGACATAGAGACTAAAAACACAATTCTAAGGATCAATGAATCCAGGAGCTGGTTCTTTGAAAAGATACACAAAATTGACAAGCCTTCAAGCAGGCTCATCAAGAAAACAAGAGAGAGGACCCAAATAAACACAATCAGAAATGAAAGAGAGATTACAACTGATATTGTAGAAATACAAAGGATTGTAAGAAATTACCATGAAGAACTGTATGCCAAGAAATTTGGAAACCTAGGTGAAGCGGACAAATTTCTAGAAAAATATAATGTTCCAGAACTCAATGAAGAGAAAGCAGAAAGCCTGAACATACCAATAACAGCAGATGAAATTGAAGCAGTAATCAAAAACCTTCCCACACACAAAAAAGACCTGGACCAGACAGTTTCACAGGATAATTTTACAAAGCATTTAAGGGAGAGGTAACCCCCATCCTCCACAGATTATTCCAAAAAATTCAAGAAGATGGAAGACTCCCAAACTCTTTTTATGAAGTCAGCATCATCCTAATCCCAAAACCAGATAAAGACACAGCAAAGAAAGAAAACTTCAGGCCAATATCACTGATGAACATAGATGCTAAAATCCTCAACAAAATATTGGCAAACTGCATCCAGCAATACATTACAAAGATCATACACCATGACCAAGTGGGAGTCATCCCACGGATGAATGCATGGTACAATATTTGCAAATCAATAAGCATAATACACCACATAAACAAAACAAAAGATAAAAATCACATGATCATATCAACACATGAGAAAAAGCCTTTGATAAAGTGTAGTACCCATTTATCATAAAAACACTCAGGAAAGTGGGAATAGAGGGGCAATCCTCAACGTAATAAAGGCCACATATGAGAGACCTACAGCCAACGTCATAGTCAATGGGCAAAAAACTTAGAGCTTTCCCATTAAGATCAGGAACAAGACAAGTATGCCTGCTTTCACCACTCATATTCAACATAGTACTGGAAGCCCTAGCCACAGCCATCCAACAAGAAGAAGAAATAAAAGGCATCCAAATTGGAAAGGAGGAAACAAAACTGTCATTGTTTGCAGAGGACATGATAGTGTACATAGAAAATCATATAGACTCCACCAAAAAAACTACTGGAATTAGTAAATGAATTTGGCTAAGCAGCAGGATACAAAGGCAATACTCAGAAATCAATGGCATTTTTGTACACCAACAATGAAATACCAGAAACAGAAATCAGGAAAAGATCCCATTTGCTATAGCAACAAGAAAATAATGTACCTAGGAATAAACCTAACTGAAGAGGTTAAAGACCTGCACTCAGAAAACTATACAACACTGAAGAAAGAAATTAAGGAAGACAAAAACAAATGGAAGCATCTTCCATTTGAGCATATACCATGCTCATGGATTGGAAGAATTAACATTATCAGAATGTCCATACTACCCAAAGCAATTTATGAATTCAGTGCAATCACTATTAAAATACTAATGACATATTTCACAGTTATAGAACAAACATTTCAGAAATTTATATGGAACCATAAATGACCCAAATAGCTGCAGCAACTTTGAGAAAGAAGAGCAAAGCAAGAGGGATCACAATATTTGATAGCAAACAGTATGAAAAGGCCACTGTAATCAAAACAGTCTGGTACTGACATAAAAACAGGCACATAGACCAATGAAACAGAACAGAGAGACCAGAACTAAATGAAAGTCTCTATAGTCAATTAAAATTTGACAAAAGGGGAAGAAGCATAAATTAAGTAAAAATAGCCTCTTTAACAAATGGTGTTGGGAGAGCTGGACAGCTACATGTAAAAAAATGAAACTCGATCACCAACTTATACCATACACAAAAATAAATTCAAGGTTGATAAAAGACTTAAATATAAGTTGTAACACCATAAAAGTCATAGTGGAAAACATCAGCAGGAAAATCTCAGACATTCCACACAGCAACATCTTCACTGATATGTCCCCTAAAGCAAGGGACATAAAGGAAAGAATAAACAAATGGGACCTCATCAAATTAAAAAGCTTCTGCATAGCTAAAGAAAACAGCATTAAAATAAAAAGAGAACCAACTATATGGGAAAACATATTTGCCAATGATACCTCAGACAAGGGTTTGATCTCCAAAATATATAAAGAACTTACATGACTCCACTCCAGGAGAACAAAACAAAAAAACAAACAAACAAACAAAAAAACACAATTAAAAAATGGGCAAAGGACTTGAACAGACACTTCTCCAAGGCATACATACAAAGGGCCCAGAGACACATGAAAAGATTCTCAGCATCACTAGCCATCAGAGAGATGCATATTAAAACCACAATGAGATACCACCTCACACTAGTAAGAATGGCCATCATAAACAAATCAACAAACAAGTGGTGGAGAGGATGCAGAGAAAAGGGATCCCTAGTGCACTGTTGGTGGGAATGAAGACTGGTTCAGCCACTGTGACAAACAGTATGGAATTTCCTCAGAAAACTAAAACTGGAATTGTCTTCCACCCAGCATTTCCACTGTTGGGATTATACTGTAAGGACCCTGAAACACCACACCAAAAGAATCTACGCACCCCAACTTTCATAGCACCACAATTTACAATAGTCAGGTGCTGGAAGCAATCTAAGGGTCCATCAGCAAATGAATGGATCAAAAAGCTATGGTACATTTACACAATGGAATTCTACACAGCAGAGAGAAAGAAGGAGCTCCTACCCTTTGCAACAGCATGGATGGAACTGGGGAGCATTATGCTAAGTGAAATAAGCCATGAAGTGAAAGACAAATACCATATGATCTCACCTTTAACTGGAATATATCGACAAAAGAAAAAAGGAAACAAAATATAACCAGAGATATTGACGTTAAGAACAATCTAACAATATCCAGTGGCAAGGGAACAGTGGGGACACAGGTTGTCAGGAATTACTATGAAGGACACATGGATAAACCGAAGGGGGAGGGTAGAAGCAATGGAGGGGCGTGGGTTTGGCTGGGGTGGGGGGGAGTGGTTGGGAGAAAAATACAGACAAATGTAATTGAACAACAATGAATTAATTAAAAAAACCCTATTAGTGTTTGATGGGCCAGTATAATCTTTTATATTTTTCCTTGTATTTTAAATATTTTGCCCTATTTTGCATTCTTTAATTTTGATTTTGTATTCTGCCCTTTTTATTGGCCCTTTTATTTTATCATTCTTATGCTTATATCCAAGTTCTTGCTGTTTTGTTTTATAAATGTAATCACACTGAATCTTACTGAGAATGTGGTTGAATTTTTTTTTTATTTTTAAAATATATTTTATTGATTATGTTATTACAGTTATCCCATTTTTACTCCCTTTTATTCACCTCCACCCTGTACCCTCCATCCCAGCATCATTCCCATCTTAGTTCATGTCCATGTGTCATACATACAAATTCCTTGGCTTCTCCATTTCCCATACCATTCTTAATCCACCCTGCCTATTTTGTACCTAACATTTATGCTTTTTACTCCCTGTACCTTTTTCCCCAATCTCCCCATCTCCATCCCCACTGATAACCCTCTATGTGATCTCTATTTCTGTGAATCTGTTCCTGTTCTAGTTGTTTGCTTAGTCTGTTTTTATTTTTTTTTAAGGTTTGGTTGTTGATAGTTGTGAGTTTGTTGTCATTTTACTGTTCATAGTTTGGATCTTCTTCTTTGTCTTAGATAAATCCCTTTAACATTTCCTGTAATAAGAGCTTGATGATGATGAACTGCTTTAACTTGACCTTATCTGGTAAGCACTTTATCTGCCCTTCCATTCTAAATGCTAGCTTTGCTGGATAGAGTCATCTTGGATATAGGTTCTTGCCTTTCATGACTTGGAATCCTTCTTTCCAGCCCCTTTGTGCCTGCAGGGTTTCTTTTGTGAAATCAGCTGATAGTTTATGGGAATTTCTCTGTAGGTAACTCTCTCCTTTTCTCTTGTTGCTTTGAAGATTCTCTTGTCTTTAATCTTGGGTAACTTAATTATGATGTGCCTTGGTGTGTGCTTCCTTTGGTCCATCTTTTTTGGTATTCTCTGGGCTTCCTGGACTTTCTGGAAGTCTATTTCCTTTGTCAGATTAAGGAAGTTCTCCTTTATTATGTTTTCAATTTCTTGTTCTTCCCCGCCCCCTCTGGTACCCCTATGAAGGATGTTGGAATGTTTAAAGTTGTCATGGAGGTTCCTAAGCTTTTCATTTTTTAAATTCTTGTTTCTTCATTATGTTCCGGTTGAACATTTATTTCTTCCTTCTTCTCCAAAACATTGATTTGAGTCCTGGTTTCCTTTCTGTCATTGTTGGTTCCTAGTACATTTACCTTTATTTTAATTTTTACAGCCTTCACTTTTCCCTCTCTTTGCCACCATACTCAACCACTTCTGTGAGTATCAGATTACCAGCATTTTGAACTCTGCATCTGATGGGTTGACTATCTCTTCATTGCTTAGTTGTATCTTTTTTTCTGTTGCTTTGATATATTCTTTCATTTGGGCCATTTTTGGGGGTCTCGGTTGGCCTGTTATGTAGTAAGGGGCAGAGCCTTAGGTGTTAGCCATGGCGGGGCAACTCATGTCTCTGTGTTGTGGCATCTTCTGTGAGGGAGGGATCTGAGAAGGAACAATGCCTTTGATGGGCTCCCGGTGGCTTTCAGTCACTTCCTCTGTTAGCCACAAGCAAATTGGACCCTTCTGGTGCTAATTCCCTGGTGGGCAGTTTTGTGTATGTTCAAGACCCTGTTGTTCTCTCCAACAAACTCTCCTGTGAGGCCAGAGATTCTCCTGCTGACAACCCCCATAGGTATTTTTAGTCATAGGTTTTGAGGTTTATTTCCCTGTGGTAAATCCTGGGTGGCATGGTCTGTCTTGCTCCACAGTTGTTCTTCCTGGTTTATCCACATGCAAATATAGAACCACCCACTCCACCAGCTGCTGCCTTGCCAGCTCCACCGGCTGCTACTTTGCTTGGTACATGAGCTACCATCATTGTCTGCCCTGGTCCTCAAGCCACAACTTTTCTTTTTGAGAGTCTGCTTCACCCAGCTGCCCTTCTCTGCCCCTCCTACCAGTCTGGATAAATGTTTCTTCTTTAAGTGCTTAGTTGTCAGACTTCCACATAGTTTGATTTTTCTGGCAGTTCTAGATTTTTTTTTGGTTTTAAATTTGTTGGTGTCCTTCTTTTGGTTGTGGGAGAAGGCACAATATATCCACCTACACCTCCATCTTGTCTGGAAGTCAAAGTTGGAATTTTTTAAATGCTTTCTTTTGTATCCTCAATTGTTTCTATTTATCTAGATCAATTATTTTTCTACTATCTGGATTAATTATTTTTTAGGCTGTCAACTGCCTGCAAATATTTGAGATCTTTGATATTCTAACATGTTATGATTTTGTTAGATTAACATTTATTAAGTGGAACACAGGGTGTCAGATGGTGAACAGCAGTTGAAGAACAGACAGTTAGAGAAATCAAAATACAGAAGTGTATTATCATAGGTCCTGTAGGGAGTGTAAGGGGCTTGAATCCTGATATTACTGCTTATTAGCTGTGTGATATCTGGTGAGTTACTTTTCCTCTCTACACCTATTCTCATTTGCAAACTTGGATAACAATGGTACTTATTGAATGAAGCTGTTTTTAATATTCTATGAGATAATTCACATACAGCCATGAGCACAGTGCCTAGTAGAAGTAAACTCACCAAATATATTTGTTATTATTAACCACTATCATGCTTCATGACCTATCTAAAATAGCCTTCATCTGCTTTCCCTAAAGAGATGGCATTCAGCTGTCATTTGAACTCTGCTAACTTTGTTCTGGTGTGTGTGCATATGTGTGTGTGTGTCAAAGTCATGATCTTGCTCTATTTTGTAGAGTAAGACTACCCACTAAACTTTAGTTTTTCTGAAGTTTTATACCTATAATTTTATACCTATAATAGAGGTTATTCACTAGCTCACAGTTTGCATTAAATTTAAGATAGTGTATGTTTCTAAAACTGTGTGATTGTTAACAGACTATTGCTTTCCTAAAAGAGTCCACTAGACTCATTCCATGAGAAGACTTAATAATAGTGCCTAGTTAATAATATAGGTTTAGTGGAATTAATTTTAATAGTTTTCTAATCAATTTTAAAGTTTCAATTAAAAAAAAAACATCTAACAATCTCTCCAATAATAGTTGGGATACCATCTAAAGCACCTATGTTTTTGTGTAGGGAGCTCTCCACATACGGAGATTGAGAAAGAAATGTGTTAATGCATGGTCTCTACCCACATTTCACACTGCAGGATACAATTTTCAATTTTAAGTTGCCTCAAATGAAGAACAGTTCTCCTTCTCCTTCCTCTCCCTCCTCCTCCTTCTTTTTTTTTCCTAGTCTCCTTGCCTTTTTCCTCTTCCTCCTTTATTAATTCTATTATTTTCAAAAACCCCAAGTGCTAATAATTAATATCACTAAGTAATAGTGATTTATGTGGGTTTACCAGCTTTCAACTGAATTTTAACATAGTTGTCCTTTGGATGATGAAAAATCACTGTCCCTTTAAAAAGTGAATATCTTAGAATATTAATATATAAGTGTACTTACAGAATCTCGCTTAACTACAATATAAATAAAAACAAGCTTTCTTATGATAAAATAATATACAAGTGAATCAGCAAAGCTCTATATCTCTTCATTCACTAAATGCCACCTCTTTCACTGCTGTGTTCCCAGCAGCGCTGCTATCTAATCAACTAAGGTTCCTTTTCATGATAAAATATTTGAATATATAAGGTAATTTGAATAGACTTTGTCATCAAACATGTTTCTCATTTTGCTTTTCCTCCTAACAATTTGGACAACTCATTTAACTGTTCCAGCATTAGATTCCTCATTTGGGTAGGCAAGTGTTGAAATACTTGGTCCCTCCAATCTCTTGCAAATCTGTGTAATTTATTCCAGGCTGCTTTGTGTGTTCTCATTGAAGGCTGGACTAGAAGACAAAGAAATAGGAGTGTGCCACTCTTTCAGAGCTACTGACTTATATTCCTTGCTGAAGCTGTTCTTTCCTGGTCCATGGGGCATTGGTAGTGAAATGAAGGTCTTTATCTAGCAATCCTCTACAGAAACATTAACTAAAATAATCAACATATTTCTCCCATTAAGGTATAATGCAGAACAGTTCCTTGACACAGTTAATCTTCTGATAGGGGAGATAGTAATGAGAAATGTGTTATGGTTTTTTAAACTCTTGTTCACTGTAAATCTGATTTTATGCTGTTTTCCTATTTCCCCACTGCATTATATATATATATATATATATATATAAAACATATATATGTTTTATATATATGTATTTATATATATGTATTTATATATGTATTTATATTTATTTTTATATATATAAAACATTTATCTATTTAATCAACCAAAATGAAATGATGTGGTTTCATACTCTTATTTGTTCTTACAGCAGTTCACTTCTTTGTATATTACAGACCTTAAATTGCCTTTTTCAATGAAACTTTTTATTAGACGATTATAGATTTACACGCAGTTGTTTGAAATAATGTAGGGAGATTCTCTGTGCATTTTGTCCAGTTTCTTCAACAGTAATGTTTTGCAAAACTCTTGTATAATATCTCAATCAGGATATTGATGCAATCCAATTAATTTATTAAGATTTTTCCAGTTTTACTTATACTTATTTGTGTATGTATTTGTATTAAGTTCTATGCAATATTATCAACTGGTAGGTTCATATATCCACCACCAAAGCCAACTACCAAACAGTTCCAACACACAAGGATTCTTCGTATTGCCCTTTAATGACAACAACAAAGTATTCACTTCCTATCACTAACAATTGGCAACTACTAATCTAGAATCTATTTTTTATTGTTGTTCGGTTGCAGTTGTCCCCATTTCTCCCCTGTTGTTTTCCCCTGCTCCTCTGAACCCTGACTCCTGAAGACAATTCCCACCCCATTGTCCTTGACATGGGTCCTTTGTACATGTTCCATGACCCTTCCCCTTCTTTACTCCATTATCTCCCTTCCTCTTCCCCTCTGGTACTTCAGTACCATCAGTACTTTTCTTTATTTCCATGTCTCTGATTCTTTTCTGCTTGCATGTTTATTTTGTTGATTAGGTTCCACTTATAGGTGAGATCATGTAGTATTTGTCTTTCACCACTGGCTTATTTCACTTAGCATAATGCTCTCTGGTTCCATTCATGCTGTCATGAAGGGTAGGAGATCCTTCCTTCTTTCTGCTGCTTAGTATCCTGTTGTGCAAATGTGCCATAGTTTTGTGATCTAGTCATTTACTGATGGCACTCAGGCTGTTTCTAGCACTTACCTATTGTAAATAATGCTGCTATGAACACAGGGGTTGCATAGGTTCTTTTGAATTGGTGTTTCAGGATTCTTAGGGCATAATCCCAGCAGTGGAATTGCTGGATCAAAAGTCACTTCCATTATACTTGTTCCTGTAAACACTTCCCCCTTTCCCCTGATCTTTCCTCCCCTCTCCCCTTTGGTGACTGTCAGTCTGTTCTCAATTTCAGTGTCTTTGGTTATATTTTACTTGCTTGTTTGTTTTGTTGATTGGGTTCCTGTTAAAGGTGAATAAAAGACAGAAAACTGTACAAGAACAACAATTAAAATAAATTAAAATATTAAAAAAATAAAATAATAATAAAATAAAAAAATAAGTTCTAATTGAAAAAAAAGTCAGTTCCATTTTTAGTTTTCTGAGGAAATTCCATACTGTTTTCCACTGTGGCTACACCAATCTGTATTCCCACCAACAGTGCACTAGGGTTCCCTTTTCTCCACAACCTCTCTAGCACTTGTTGTTTGCTGATTTGTTAGTGATGGCCATTCTTACTAGTGTGAGGTGGTATCTCATTGTGGTTTTAATTTGCATCTCTCTGATTATTTGTGATGTTGAACATCCCTTCATATGCCTATGGGCCCTCTGTATGTCCTCCTTGGAGAAGTTTCTGTTCAGTTCCTTTGCTTTATTTGTTATTTGGATTGTTTCTCTTCCTGGTATGGAGTTGGGTGAGTTCTTTATATATTTTAGAGATCATACCCTTGTCCAAGGTATCATTGGCAAATATATTTTCATACATGGTTGGTTCCATTTTTATTTTACTGATGTTTTCTTTAGCCATGCAGAAGCTTTAACCCATTTTAAAAATGTTGTCACTTAAAAATGTTGTCTGGTAGAACCATACATTATGTAGCCTGTTGGGATTGGATATTTTAACTCTGCATGATTGTCTGGAGACATCCGCATACGTACATGCATTAATAGTACATTTATTTTTATTGCTATATAGTATTGCACTGTATATATGTGCTATAGTTGGTTAAAGAATCCTCTGTTAGAGATGCTGGGCTGATTCCAGTTTCTAACTGTTACAAATAAAGCTTGTATGAAGATTCATGTACAGGTTTTTGTGTAACGTGAGGTTTAATTCTCCGAGGTGAATGTTCAGTACTGTATTTGCTGGATGGTTGCATGTTTACATTTTTAAAAGAATATGACAACTGTTTTCTGAAGTGGCTATATCATTTCATATTCCCATCAGCAAAGTGTGAGTGATTCTGTTTCCCTATTTTGTCACTTTTTAATTACAGCCTTACTATATGTGTGTTGATATGTAATTGTGGTTTTGATTTGTATTTTTCTAATGGTTAGTGATGTTGGCCATACTTTCATTTACTTTTTATTTATATATCTTCTTCAATAAAATGTCTAGTGCTTTGGTTTGTGACATTTTTCTCCCTGACTGTAGTTTGCCTTTTCACCTTCTTGACATAATTTTATACAGAGAATATATTTTTCATTTTGATGAAATTCAATTTATCAAATTTCTTTTTATGGATTGTGCTGTTAATTTTAATTCTAAGAACTATTTGCCTAGCCATAAAGCTTAAATCTCAAAGCTTTTAAGAATGTTTGATATTTTATTTATATCTTTTATATTTGTTTCTTCTATTTCTCTTTTCTTAATTCCCTTCAAGTTATTTGCACATTCTTTATGGTTCCATCTGATGTCTTTATAGTTGATAATGATTTTTAGTATATATGTATATGTAGACTACTCTTCTCCTACAGACTGGGGACCCTGATCTGATAAACCCAGCCACAGTAGGCAGCCTGATCCAGGAAGCCTCCTTGTGCTTGCAGGCTCAGTGACACATAGTCACTGAGGCAGCCAAGCAGGACAGAAAAAAGGAATCAAGCCACAGCAAGTGTCTCTATGTTGGAAGGCTCTTTGTCCCCGCAGACCTGAGACCCTCTTCCCTTTCAACATTTGAGTTGTTTCCATGTTTTGGCTATAAAAATAGTGCTGCTATAAACCTTTATGTACAAACTTTTGTGTGGACATGTTTATATGTCTCATTCGTAAGTGTGTGTTTGTGTGTGTGTGTATATGGAATTTTTGGATTTTATGGTAAATATATTTTACCATTTGAGGAACTGTCATACTGTTTTCCAAAGTGGTCACAGCATTTTACATTTCCCACAAGCAGTGTGTGAGGATTCCAAGTTCTCTATATCTTTTTAATACTTGCTGTTATCTGACTTTTTTATTCTAGCCAACTTAGTAGGTATGAAGTGGTATCTCATTGTGCATTGTGGTTTTAATTTGCATTTCCCTGAAGGCTAATGATACTGAGTATATTTTCATATGCTTATAGGCTTCATATCCTTACACATGTCTTGCTTCCCTCCACTGCTGCAGTCTACCCAGACTCAGCCTTCCTGTAAGTGCAGCTTCAAATATAGGCACTTGGATCAGATCATCTGGTTCCTCTCATCTCTATCTCTCATGCACTTCTAACAGGTAAGAGCTTGTGTTGTTGTTTTTTTCTTGATCTTAGGGGGAAAGTATCTAGTCTTTTACCACTAAGCATGATGTGAGCTCCCATTTTTTCAGATGTCCTTTATTAGGTTGAAGAAGTTTCCTTCTTCCCTACTTCATTAATTGTTTTTATCATGAAAAGTTGTTGGTTTTGTCAAATAGTTTTTTTCTGTGTATATATTGAGATGTCAAGCGATTTAGGTTTTAAATCATTTGAGATGAAAAATTATATTAAGTGAGTTTAAGATGTTGAACAAATAATGAATTCTTGGGATACATCTCATTTGGCCATAGTGTATTTTTTTTTATGAGTTGCTAATAAATTTTTAGGATTTTTGCACCAATATGCATAAGAGATTTTGTCTATTTTTTTTTTTTTGGTAATGTATTTGTCTAGTTTTAGTATCGGGGCAATACTGACTTCTTTAAATTAGTGAGGAAGTCCTAAGTCATCTTCTATTTTTTTGAAAATTATAAAGAATTATATTGCCCTGGCTGGTGCAGCTCAGCAGATTGAGAACGGATCTGTGAACCAAGGGATTGAGGTTCCATTCCCAGTCAGGACACATACCTGGGTTGCAGGCCAGTTCCCAGCAGGGGCAACCCCACATTGATATTTGTCTCCCTCTCTCCTTCCTTTCCCCTCTAAAGATAAATAAATAAAATCTTTAAAAAATAAAAAATATTTAAAAATTAAAAAGAAAAGAATTATATTAAATCTTCATTAAAGTTATGATAGAATTCACTAACAAATTTCCTCAGAGGGTACTTTTTAAATTATTCACTTAATCTCTTTATTTGTTAAAGCTCTACTCTGATGGCTCATTTCCTCTTGAGCCAATTTTGTTGTTGTTGTTGTTTTTAATATATTTTATTGATTATGCTATTACAGTTGTGCCATTTTTCTCCTTCATTCCCCTCCACCCTGCACACCCCCTCCCACATTCCCCCCTTTAGTTCATGTCCATGTGCCATAAGTTCTTTAGCTTCTACATTTCTCACACTATTCTTGCCCTCCCCCTGTCTATTTTCTACCCACCATCTGTGCTATTTGTTCTCTGTACCTTGTCCCCCTCTCTCCTCCTCCTCCTACTCCCCTATTGCTAACCCTCCATGTGATCTCCATTTCTGTGTTTCTGCTCCTGTTGTAGTGGTTTGCTTAGTTGGCTTTTGTTTTAGGTGTGGTTGTTTATACCTGCGAGTTTGCTATCTTTTTACTGTTCATATTTTTTATCTTCTTTTTCTTAGATAAGTCCTTTTAACATTTCATATAATAAGGGCTTGGTGATGATGAACTCCTTCAACTTGACCTTATCTGAGAAGCACTTTATCTTCCCTTACATTCTAAATGACAGCTTCGGTGGATAGAGCAATCTTGAATGTAGGTCCTTGACTTTCATGACTTGGAATACTTCTTTCCAGCCCCTTCTTGCCTGTAAGGTCTCTTTTGAGAAATCAACTGACAGTCTGATGGGAACTCTTTTGTAGGTGACTCTGCCTTTATCCCTTGCTGCTTCTAGAATTCACTCCTTCATTTTAATCTTGGCTAATGTAATTATGATGTGCCTTGGTGTGTTCCTCCTTGGGTCCAACTTCTTTGGGACTCTCTGAGCTTCCTGAACTTCCTGCAAGTCTATTTCCTTTGCCAGATTGGGGAAGTTCTCCTTTATTACTTGTTCAAATAAGCTTTCCACTTGTTGCTCTTCCTCTTCCCCTTCCCCTTCTGGTATCCCTATAATTCAGATGTTGGGACATTTAAAGATATCCTGGAGGTTCCTAAGCCTCTCCTCATTTTTTGAATTCTTGTTTCTTTGCTCTTTTCTGTTTGGTTGTTTCTTTCTTCCTTCTGGTCCACTCCATTGATTTGAGTCCCAGTTTTCCTCCCATCTCTATTGGTTCCCTGTGTGTTTTTCTTCATTTCACTTATTGTAGCCTTCATTTCTTCATCTAATTTGTGAGCAAAATCAACCAATTCTGTGAGCATCCTGATCACCAGGCCTTTGAATTGTGCATCTGATAGGTTGGCTATCTCTTCATCGCTTAGATAAATTGGCTCTGGGGCTTTGATTTGTTCTCCAGTTTGAGCCATTTTTGTTTCCGCTTTTTTCTTTTCTTTTTTTTTTTTTTTTTTTTTTT